>BSBK01000157.1:517500-615000 GCA_027943335.1 Chamaecyparis obtusa
CCCCCTCATTACATGATTTATTATTGTAAGCCCCCTCTAACTTACGCATCTAGAAAATGAAACTACAACATATTGGGATTGAGACAAACCTTATAGAACAACAGTAGCTAGGAAGGATTGCTTTCCAACATCTGTTGAATACATCTATTGGAGGACCTTGTATTCATGAGCTACAGATGTATTCAAAAGATGTATTCAACAGATGTTGGAAAGTGATCATTCCTAGCTGCTGTTGTTCTATAAGGTTTGTCTCAATCCCAATAGGTTGTAGTTTCATTTTCTAGATGCGTAAATTAGAGGGGGCTTACAATAATAAATCATGTAATGAGGGGGCTTAGAACACTAGTATATATAAATTTCATTATTTAATAATAAAAATCTATTGAAATGTTTGCAGTTGCCTCATTTAACTTGAGGTTCATCTTGTATTATTTTGGTCATTATGGACCTCCTCCGCTCTCTAAATTTATTCCTTATCTATGGTCTTTGTAGCCCGTAGAGTCAACTTGGAATCGGAGGTGCAGAAGTTGCACTCCATCGCTTGGGTATACAACTCAATTACGTTGTCTCCAAAAAATTGTGACTGTGATGCCTACAATTATGTTTCTCAGCTATTGTGAAATCTACATTTATGTTTCTCAACTATCGTGTTTATACCTTCTCTCATTTGCTAGTGTAATTCCTCTTTGAGTATCCCCATTCTCCTTTGCATCCAAAATGAACTCATTCCAATCCCTCACTGGAATAAAGGGAGACTTCATACCACGTTGCGTTCAAACTTCAGCGAGACTTCATACCACGCAAAATTCATGGATTACGTTCAATGCATTATTTGACCATTGTATTAGTGCGAAAACTCTTGAAAACACGCAAAAGAGATTGCATTCAACCATGTTGTTTACATGACACATGTAGTTTACCTCCAACATAAATCAGTGTTGCATACAAATCTGTGGATGTTGTGTGGTATGAAGCCTCGCTCAAGCTTGAAAATGATAGTCAATCCATAGTCAAGGTCAAGGAACAAATGGAATAACCGAGAAAACACTATACATTAAATCATGTGATTGATAGCAGATTGGGGCTCACCTGAGCCATAAACATGAAGAATTATTCTAAAAAAAGATGTAAACCATATATATGCACACTTGAGGCAAAGAGAAGTTATGTCATATCAATATTAAAATATTAGTTACAATATGAAAATACTAAACTAACTAATTCCTGAGTTCATCTCTGCATATGGTCGCAATAAAGATATGCGATTACAATACAGAGAAGGCATCGTAAAAATATAATTTCAAAATTTTCCCTAGCCTAACACATTTTGCACTCAACTCCTTCATCACGGATAAGTGGAGATGGGCAGATGGATTCAAATGAGTTGTCATCGACCCAACTAAAGTATCTGCAGCCATTATTTCCCTATGATACCCAATCTACATTAGTTCTTATATTATAATGAATAGTATTTACATTAGAAACATTAAATATATACACATTAGCAACCTTTTTTCTATTTGGGCAGCACCAAAATTGTCGTTCAGGGTTGTTCGGTGTCCGTGAAGTCTTCAACACACACTGCCCACCACCACATTGACAGTTTGGCACATTGACAAGAGTCATCGAACCTATATCAATAATGCACCGCACCATCGTTACTACATTTATTATTTTTATATGATTATTTTTATATGAAATACACCAAGGAGTACCATTAGAAATATTAACCATTTACAATAATGAAAAGTAAACCTAAATCAAATAGCCCATTTTTTTATCAACATGTTTAGTCTCTGTGTATATGAAAAATGAAAGAAATATGAAGTTGAAATAAAATAGTGAACAAAATAGTATTCCACATAGAGTGAATGAAATATACCATCAAAAGAAGGTGACAAAATCCTATCACGAATCACAGACATAGGAAATCAAAAAGGGACAAAAGACAAGAAATAAGAAAAATCATTACAACTATAGAAAAATCATTTATACTATAATCAAAAAAAGAAACACTCTTTGTCAACAATTTTCAAAATCATTAGGACTATAGAAAAATAATTAAGACTATACAAAATCAAATTTTAGAAATGGATGGTTCTGATGCTTTGCCATTACAACAATTGAGTATTCATCATTTGGTATTGTGTATTCCATTTAAGTATGTCAACAATGTTCAAAATCATGTCACCAAGCACAGACAAGAAATAAGAAAAATCATTTGGACTATAGAAAAATCAAGTTCTAGAAATAGATGGTTCTGATATTGCTTTGCCATTACAACAATTGAGCATTCATCATTTGGTACTTCTTGGTGTATTCCATTTAAGTTTTTCAGTTGCCTTGTTTATGTGCATGTTCTTTATGTGTTTGGATTCTCTCCCTTGCAAGGGATACATCGATAGGTAATTGATTTGACAATCTTTTTTTAGGATAGGCGTAATCATCTCGCCAACCTTAATTAGCAACATTTTTTATATATGTCAAGTACTTATAATTAGTATGCCCAACAAATAGAGACTTAGTAGTAAAAGCATGTCCTTTGGTTTACTAGTTTACTTATAATTAGTATGTCCTTTGGTTGACTAGTTTAATCTAGTTTAAGAATGGTTTGTTTCATGTTTGAATGTACCATTGAATGAAGCTTGGCTATATTAAGTAAAATCTTAAGACTCGTGACTCTTCAAATTCTCTTGTTTCCTTTAGACCTCCAAACATCTGTACTTTGAGTAGCCCTCCAACAAATGGACTTGTGATGATTTTCACAATAGTACATGTGTAGGAGGACTACTCAAAGTACTACTTAGGCAGGTGATATAGGTTGGTATTGGCAGCAAGCATACAAACATGGATTGACTAGGACAATGCTAAACAGTCCTAGAAATGCAAACTTTTGGGATTTGAACTATGTTCAAATAGGTACAATCAAGTGTCCTATTGAAGGGCATCTAGTAAACAACCATGTTCAGATGTGGACAGACAGTGCCCCTGATAAGAATCACTTTACCTGAAGATTGTGTCATGTTCGTAATTTCCAAGTTGTGTCCATTTGATTAATTCTCCAAATTTTGGTTGCACTCCTTGCATTGGTTGATATTTTCCTAATTATAGGGTTTGAATTTCACAACAGAAGGAAATCAATACTAAGATGAAATTTTGGTATGTAGGATCTGCATTGCCTATATACTTTTGTGACCAAAGATATGGACTAATCTACAGTGCCTCCAAATCTTCTACTCAAAATAATCTTCTCACCACTCGTGACTCTTCAAATTCTCTTATTTCCTTCAGACCTCCAAACATGTGTACTATGAATTTCCCTCCAACAAATGGACTTGTGATGATTTTCACAATAGTACATGTGTTGGAGGAAAGTTCACAATACTGCTTAGGCAAATCTGAATGTTAAGTAAAAAATATAATATGTATGAGAAGGACAATTCATGATGGCTACTCTAATACATATATTGTTCACAAAGGCAAAGAGAAATTTTAGTTAATACCACTGACTTGCAGGGATAAAGACAAGATAATAAGAGAGGCTAGGCATTTGGAAAAAGGGTTTTACCATCATGACTTCATGTTGTGTGCATCTAGAATGGATATTTAACTAAAAAATTCTAGCAAATCCAATTGAGTCGTATTTGTTTATCATGTGACATTCTTTCTTACAAAGAATTTTTTGTTTTTCTCAAGGATGCCCTCATATGGATGAGGTGTGTATCCTTGATCACAACCTCTTCCTTTCTTGATAGTGTATGTCTACTATAAACAAATCCCTTAGAAAAATTTAAAGATAAGAAGAAACTAAAACAGGAATATGTGGGTGAGCCAATAGAACAAGGGACACAAGCGTAAAAGTTCATGCCTTATATAATGTGTTTAGGGTAAGCTATGGTGAAATGAGAATATGGTTAAGTAGCATAGATTTTATGAAGATGTCTTTTGGTAGGGTGAAATTTTTTGACTATTGTACATCATAAAGATTGCATTGAATTCAAGTACTTTCTAAGTTATGTTCTCTAATATCCTGGGTAAGTCTAAAATAGATTAACTCTCATAAAGATAAAAGATTGTGAGGATAATGACAAAATATCCAATTAGAAACTTTTGTACTGTACCTAAACCTCACCTTGCCAACACAGTTAGAAATCCATGGGCAGTGGTGATCAAATTTCTCAACACAACAGTTGCAAGAAGAGCAATGTTTGGAACGTATAGGCCTAATCTAAAGAAATCAGCAAATAAAAACTAACATGCAAAATGTTAAATTGAATGACATTTTATTATAGAGATAAATGTGTTGTCTAGATTAGTACATTTCAAAATTAGTCTCTCAAGGATTTTGTTGCTAATCATTATGAACAACTCAAGAATTCTCCCAAGTAAGATGAACAATTTTTGTTTTGAATCTTGTAGGTTATCTAACTATGCTTGAAATAGAATTAAATATATCTTATATGATCTTTGACATTTAAGATTTAACTTTATAAATAGTAATTTGAATTAAAAAGTTAGAAATTAAAACAAAAACATTTAAGAGTCTCAAAGAGAGGAACACATTGAGGAATTAATATTTCGTTTAGGCTATACTTGGGACTGCCATCAACATTTATCATCATTGAAGGGGATTAATTCATATTTGGCAGATAACTATGGTAAGCAATGAAATACAAACATTTCATTTCCAATTATTATCAGTGAGATAAACAAATTTGGGCCAAGAGTACAGAATATGGAAAAGACTCCAAACATAAGAGAGTTGGTGGTCAAAATGTCTTAATAGAATTTACATCAAAACCAAAAACATTAATCAGTTGATTAGTATATAAGCTCCTCAAGCATGAGTTGGAGAGGACTACATTACACGTTGAGACACAATATTGTTTTCACAAGTTGGCGACTATTATAATCATTAGGTAGATTAGGCTATAACTGGTGGAGAGAAGTATGCGTGTAGATCAGAAAGCATAGAGTACACACCAGTGTCTTGCATAAGTGAAAGATGAAATGTAGATTTCATGTAAAGAATAGCAGCATTCTTTGGACATTCAAAGGTGTGTTTTAGACATAGAAAAAGAGTAAATTGTTGAAGGAAGTAACAAGGAATGGCAAATGTCAAAGAAAGAGAAGTAGTTTTCATTAAAATGTACACAGGGAGATACATCTTTTGTTTTGCGAAAATAAAATCTCTACTATTTTGAGGAGGGTTTCTAAGAGTTTTGAATTCTTAGATCTCTAAAAGTCATGGTAAGTGACAAAAGCACTCTTGTGAAGAATAGTGATAGTCACTGTAAAAGAGAAGAGCGGGCAATGATACTATGTAGAACACATGATCCACCACATTCAAAGTAACTTCCAAGAATGTATGTCAAAGAAAAGAGTAGACATAGATGATAAGGTAGAGAATGGAATTGTCTACAAAAGTAGAGAGAAAAGGCCAAAATTCAAAGATGACTATTAGAGGAGACACTAGCTAAATGGGAGGGCATTCAACATGCATCAAAAGCAGTGGTATACACTGCAAATGGAAAAGACAATGTTGATGAAGTTGGAATGGCACTTTTAGAGTGTCATAGAGTTCCTCATGATAGTGAGCACAAAAGATGATCAGTCATGTGAAGGAATAGTAAGAACGAAAGACAAAAATGCATCCAAGAGTCTTGAGAAGTGACTATCAAAAGGATGTCAATAAATGGTGATCAAATTTGTAAGAAAAGATTAGTCCCAATGACAAACAACACTTTTGAGTTCTTAGTTATAGACAAGGTTGACTGTCAAATAGGCTTGATGAGGTGATGATAAGTGTAACAATTCATGATTTAAAAAGATGCCAAAACAATGTGGATAAGAAATGTTTAAAGAAAGATCTTCTTCAATGCTTATCCACTGTTACAGTGGTATAAAGTGATAAAAAATAATGATTCATATGGTTTATGATAAGTCACAAAGAAACTCTTATAATAGTCATCAAGAGATAATAGAGGTCATGCATGCATGATTGCAAAGCACAATGAATAAAGAACAGGCACTGTTATGAAGGCTCATAGCCACAGTAAGGAATGATGTCATAAAAATCAAAAGAGGGACAATTTCTAAAAGTCAGTGATATTCAAAGATTGAAACGAGGGTACTATATCATGACAAAGATGCAAGAATTAATAGATTTTCATGAATGTGAAGGTGCGGTGATCAACAATGCCATAAAGAGACTATTGTTATTGTTTCTACAAAATAGAATGACAGTGTTATGAAAGAAAAGATTCATGTTCAAGAAGAGTGCCTCAAAACAATGTTATTCAATGCTTGAGGGATGATATTTACTACTTTCATAATGACTACATGATGAAAAGATGGTCAGATTAAAAGATGTAAATCTTACCCACTGATATGGTAGTCAACTACAGGGCCACAGTGTATGTAACGAGAGATGTCATATTGTCTTTCAAAGATTTATGTTTGAGTGTTTGAGGAAATTATGCTCAAGGTCCATAGTGATGATGTCTTCATAGAAGTGGAGAGGGGAGGTGGTATAGGATTAGCATTTAGCTTAGTTTACAAGGATTCTAATTGATGTAGGATATGTTCAAGGATGATCTCAATGGGACACTTGATGGAAATATCAATGTGATGAGTAACAAGAGTGTTATTGGAGTGCAATATCACTAAGAGGGGAGAGGGGGCACGAATTAGTGATATAACAATTTACAAGTCATTTTTCACTTAAACAAAACCTGAAGTATTATGTAATGAAAATAAAAATAGATAACAAAATAGATAAGACACACAAAGAATATAACATGGATTTTGTCTTGAGTAGAAACCCTCTAGAGAATAAAACTACTCAAATTGCCTCACTGGCTTATGTGAAATATCCTTTTACAATGCCTCACTGGCTTGACATAGGTCTCACTAACAATGATATCTCACTGATAGGCTTTTCAATGTCTCACTTGCTTTTTCTCTCTTTACCTTTGATTTTTATACAAAGTCAAAATATCTAAGAGAAATGGTAATCATAATCCAATGTAATACATTCTTGGGTACATGTGATACTTATGTACCAAATAGTGTATCATAGTAAATTAGGACTACAATATTCTCAACTAGATATTTATGATTTTGAAAACTAGTGTGCAAAATGAACAATGAATGTTTATTGAATAAACAAAACCTTTTTTTGTACACTGATAATGTCCCCACTAACATGTTTATATAATATTCTTCATTTTCCAACTGAAATACAACTACCTTGTAGAAATTATTTGCAAGTTATTCAAACTATCTTTGCGCATGTGTCTGATTATACAAAAAAATATGATTATCATTTTCCTTAAGAAAACTTTTAAGAAATGTGCAGGTAGGTTTGTCTCTGCTTTTCTCATAATAAATCAGAGCATGTAAATCATTAATCACAAAACAATTATATGTCTTGATCTTCAAACAAGTACAAACAACTTTTCTTCAAACTAAACAATCTTTGCAACAAGACCTCAACAGTAGTTAAGGATAAAAATAGTGTATATGCAAACCAAAATAAAGATACCTTACTCAATACCGACAAACCTTGACTAGGGTTTAGAATAGAATAAAAAAAATACTTAAAGCATGTATGGAATAGGTTTGGACAAAACCCTCACTCTCAAATTAACATAAAATATTTTCAATGTATGTGAAGGTTTATAAACAGTCTACTCACTTTAGTCACAAACTAAACTCCACTAATTAGCAGGGTATCTCCAATTCTTCCACTTCTTGGTTTGATTGTAACAAGGTTCTTTCCTGAGAGTTTATTAACAGATTTAGACATAGTTATTTAGCATTGAATTATTGTTTCCTGTATTTCTTGTTTGAATCCACAAACAACAATAGCTATCTTCCTCGACACCTCCGAATGGTCTCAGGAACGTTTAACCTAGTTGATCAGGCTAGGTCAACTTTGACTGGAATAATTTGAGGGTGGTTATGGGAGGTCGGTATTGATGCTTACTATCTTTGATAAATCCAGACCCTGGAATCAGCAAGTTCAATACTCATTCCATTCACTCACTATTACAACATTATTTATTTCATTAACTAAATACATGTAATGCATCTGGTTTATGGCATCGGCCCTGAAGCAATTTAACATCCCCTAAAAATCTAGCTTTGAGCTTATTGAAATATTCTACCCTAACTTGACTTCCATCCATCGATCTTAAGTATTCCATGGAGAAGATACAAGTTAGGGTCGTAACTTCATGATAGGCCGAGAACAATAGTCTTGTTTCAGTCTGTCAGAAATTTACTTTGCTTTGAAAATTAACAAAACTAAAACAACTTAAATCTATCAACAAAGTTGCATGACCGAATTTGATAGTCAATAGCGACTTCCTTCCTCAACAGAGATGTAGATATCAAACAAACTAAGACACACAAACTCCATAAAACCATGGGTACATTAACACATCTTCCTGAATACTAACACTATTTTCCACTACATAATCAATTTCACAACAATGGAAACAGAGAAGAGTGGTTCTTACAAGTGGATTCGAGGCCTTTTCTTTCACCTCTGCTTTGTCGCGTGCCGAATATAAAATGAAACCCTATGTTTTTTTTTAAAAATTTATATTCCCGTGTTCATCATAATTTCAACAACTTGTATGGTTGTCGAAATACCGACCAACATGGGACTGGATTAAAAAAAATCAAATTTTTCATTCTATAAACCGACCAAGGAAAACTATTTTAATGCTTGGTCGGAAATGTTGGTCTAAAAAGTGGGTCTAATGTACTAGTGATATATGTATGTATGTATATATGTGTGTGTATGTGTGTGTATATGTATATGTATATGTATATGTATATGTATATGTATATGTATATGTATATGTATATGTATATGTATATGTATATGTATATGTATATGTATCTATATATATGTGTATGTGTATGTGTATGTGTATGTGTATGTGTATGTGTATGTGTATGTGTATGTGTATATGTATATATATAATATATATGTTATCTTAATATTTATCATCAATAATGCTTCATGATAATAATACAGAAGGATAGATATCAAATGTTTAAGGTCGATAGGCCATTCAAACATTTGATTTCATCGATTGGAGTCATCCAATCGAAGCTACAATTATTAACATTCCCTCTTAGCTAGAGAGGATAGTTTCTATCCATGTAATACAGTGAACTATTGTATCATAATTACCTCAATGCAACTTTGAGGGTTATGGTCTACATAGATATCAAAATGACATCCACCATAACAGATGTTACCTCATGGTATCATCAAGAGTATAGACAGTTCAAGAATATCAATCATATTATATTCTCCATACTCATATCTTTTATGGTTTGTGCACTGGTAACACGTCTCATTAAGCCTAGTGGATAATATATCATTTCATGGCATATCCATGAATGTTATGTCTTAGAACATCCACCATGACATATCTCAATAATATAACTCATTGTACAGTTGTGCACTACTCATTTAATATCATATTAAGAGATATGAACTATCCTGATATGTTAGCAGATATCAATCATATGATATCCATCAAGATAGTAGGTTAAACTATGTTAAAGGTGTTGTATGCACCCAAAAATGGTCACCTAGACTTTGGACCCCATTTATTTGATTTATCAATCCTGAATTAGTTTTATCAATAAGCAATATTTTTCAACACTATCAATTTTCTTGATCAAATCTCATTTTATCATTTTTGATTATTTGCCTTGGGCTAATCATTTTATCCTAAGTTTTTATTTAATTAAAAGGAATATTTCCTCCCCTTTTAATTAAATAAAAAGGCCCCCACTTTTCTTCTTATCCTAAGTTGCACAAATAAAGTATTATTCTTATTTTATAAAAAGTGAAAAAGTACTTTTTGTCTCATATGGACATAAAGTCAACTTCTATTTTCTCGTTGGAGGATATTTGTGCACAAGGATCAAGCTTCCATTTTTCTCCACCGTTGATTAAGTATTTTGCCTCTTAATCTCAATGGTCCATTTCACCTCATTTCTTATAAAAGGAGAGCTCTCTCCTTCATTTGCATGGATCATGTTTTATGCTAATGTTATGCTGCAGGTTCTCTAGCTTACTTTGAAGACTCCTTTGAAAGACATTGAAGACTTGCTTCCTTTCATTTGCTTTCATCATTTAGTTTCACATTTCATTTGATTAGTTTGCATATCATGAAATTTTAGAGTAATTTTCCTTTTATGCAATAGATTTAGCTCACATAGCTTAATTAGGGGTTTGTAATCCATTGCAATTTCCTTTCTTAGTTTAATTTGCATTGTCATTTCATAGACTACTTTGCATCATCATATAGTTTGCATTACATTTGCATACTTTGATTCAATTTGGGGATATTGGCATTCTTGCCCTTGTCTTTGGATTTGAATCTCTCATTGTATGGTTGACTAGCAAGGTCACTAGTTTGTAGCTCTAACCGAGAGCAATTTTATCATAGTCCCTTGCAACTCAATGCATAGAGAGCTATGAGCCACTTTGTGAGGCCTCATTGTTGAGCAACCTTGCATGTAATGGTTCATAGAAGTGTGGTCACTTTTACACCATACATTTATGGTGCCCACCATGGGGCAGAGTAGATAGACTTTGTCCTTTAGTTTCTTGCATTTTCATCATTTTTCGGATTAATTTTTGGATATTTTGCATTCTCTATTTTTCTGTCTCAGAGTATCATGCGACACTTCTCAGGTATATCACGTGATAGACCTTATAATATGGGTGAGACACTTCGCACAAAGGAAGAATCGCCCGCCAGTATTAAGGTCTGCCGCCTGGCATCGTGCGAAGTATCACTTGCATGTTCTGTAGTGTATCACCCAGACTAAGGTATATCACTCGGGTACAGGAAACTGTGTCACGCGATTTTGGTGAAGTCTGATGTATATCGCCTAATCTGATAGAGACCTATATTTTGATTTTTATCATCTGAATCTGATCATATTTAGTTTGTTGGTTTACTTTATTGCATTTAGATAGATCTAACTTGTATTTCTTAGCCTAGATTAGTCATTTTTTTGCATCATTTCTATTTAGATTTTGGATTTCCCTAACCATAATTGTCTAACAAGTTGTGGTTGTAGGGGCTTTGCTTGAAAGATATTGCCATAAATTGCATACTAAAGGGCTACTAATGGTTTTTGTAGGGCTGCCCAAAGCATAATCAAAAGCAAAAAGAAAATTTTTTCAAGTGTTTGTGATTTATTTCCTTTCAAGTGTGGCATCTACTAATTGTTTTAGGAATCTTAATACCTTGTGGAAGAGATTTTGAGGTGGTAGGAGAAGTATGCTCTTCACCTTTAGGTGAACCAGAAAATCTTGACCCATCTTAAGGTTTTGGAAGCAAGGGGGTAATTGAATTTTCTTGGTGTGTTTGGGAGAAGTTTTTGAGATAGGGGAGTATGCTCTTCACCCTTGAGGTGAACCAAAAACTTTGAACCTCAAAAATGATCCACTCTTTGTTTAGATTTAGAATCCTTTAGCAGGGCTTCTCTTGAGCAATCAAGAGGAACGATCCAAGTGGGGACAAGTCTTTTGCCGGCTATTCCAACTCATTATAATCTCAAGGCTACCTCAGACACTAAAAACCTTGGTAGACATAACACTTTTCTTCTCTTGATGTGAGTATCTCATGGGATTGTGACCATGGGGAAAGCATTGAGCAAGAATGCTTAAGGTAATCTTGAGGCCACGAGGTCTGAGTCCTCTATGAGGAGCAAGAGGGGTGTTATGAACGGAAGCCTTTACTAAGAACCATAGGTTAGAGACCACCTATTTTAGCCACTTATCTTCTTAGTGCAAGGATTGATCCAAGTGGACTAACTCGGATCATCCCAAGATACTCACCATATGTGTCCCTTTGGTTGTGTTGTTTGACACTTCCATGACAAAGCCAATATCTCTTGTGGGCAACCACTTGGTGTGAGGCAAGGGGGCATCAAGTTGTGGGCTAAGTTGGTAAGTATTGAGCCTTGTCTTGTAGGTAGATATTGTTTGAATTGTCTCTGATTGTGTGATACCAGTGTAAAAGTTCTCAACATACAAACAATTAGTAGCATTCATAGGGTGCAATTTTATTTTTGAATATCACAAGTGCTTGTCTTGGCAAGGTTGCTTTTGCCCTTGTTTCAAGTGTTTGAAGACATGTTTGATCCCCTACTATTTGCAAACTTGTCCAAATGCTATGATTGAAATCAGACATTTTCACCCTCAAATTTAGAAACTTGAGATCAGACCTTAAAAACTTGAAATTTTGCGCAAATTGGTCAAAAACTACATCAGTGTCACCTGTACTTAAGAGAAATATCATGCGATAGTTCACCTGGAACTGTATCGCCTAACATTTGTTAAGTCTATTACCTAGTAGTATCGAGGTATATTGCATGGTATTGTGCGAAGTATCACCTGGTCCTAGGTTTATCGCCCAGCCTGCCTGGAGTCTGTTGCCTGGAAGTTTTCAGCAGTATTCTTAGTTTCAGTCATTAAGCTGCTTTTAGTACAACCTGACCTTTGAGTAGGATATCTGATTTTTCTGTTAGAGACTTTTTTTGGTTGCAAATTCCTAGTTTTTGCTTTCTAGGGGCAATTTCAATTGGTTCACAAGGTTACCTTGAAAATAATTTGTCAAGTTAGAGAGTTATTCCTAGTGAAAAGTTTGTCTTTAGAATTGTTGATTACACCCTTGAAGAATTTTGATCCTACTATTGTCCAAATCATTTTCATATATCTCAATTTCAATTTGAATTTTGGCTAAGTCCAACCTCCTGATTCAAAAGTGCAAGGGTATTCACCCTTTGATTTGAAAGCACCTCTTTGACAGTGTTGATGATGCCTTTTATTTTCTAGCTTTTCATTTTCTCTTTGGACAATAGAGAATCTCAATTATCCTAGGTTGGAATTGACACTTTGAAAGACTGACCCATCATTAAGAATATCTTTCTTTCATGTCAGTTACAACAAGGTACCAAGTCAATCAAGGGAAGTGACCCCCTGTTGTCTTTAGCCAGTTACCACCAATTAAGACTCGTCAACAGCACAAGGGAAAAGAACCCCTTTTTGATCAATCTCCTAAAAGTGAATCTGAGGTTTGTTTTAATCCAAAAGGTAATCCTAGTGAAGTAAGCACCTCTTTAGCACCACTTTCATCAAGCATGGACATGAGTTACACTTTTACTCAACAACAAAGAGAAGCCATGAATCAAACTCTTGAGGATATTTTCCAACGGCATAGGAGTACCAGAGTGTATGGTGGTTCTTCTCATGCTAGTCCACCCAGGTCACCCCCCAACAACACAAGGTATTTTGATGCTCACCAATGAGCTGAGAGACATTATAGGCAAACTCACTCAGATTCAGGGTCACAACACGAGGACCAGAACAATGAGTCTAGTGACCACCACATCAACGCAGCCAATGCAATGAGGCATTCAAGACAATCTTCTCCACTTAAAGATACCTCTCGATATGCAAATACGAGATTGAAAAGCATTGAAAGGGAGAAGCAAGCCTATCTAGATGAACAAGCCGCCAAAAAGGAGAAATTTAGACAACTAGAGGAAGAGGAACGTGCATTATTGGACATAAGAAAAAGAGTCGCCCAAGAAGAAGAAGATAGGCTCTATGCACAACAACTCCAAAATTGATTTAATGGGAGGGGTACCAATAGTGGGACCGACTCATCCCCATCTACCCCTTCACCAAGTCCTAGAAGAAGGTCAAGGACGCCCTCAAGGTCACCAAGTCCTAGAGGAAGAAGGACTTCAAGATATGATCACCATAGGAGACGGTCACCTCATAGACTTTCAAAACAACCCTCCCAACAAGCACATCATGGTTCACAACATGGAGGAAGTTATGCCAACTTTGATAAAATGGATTTTATGACTATGCAACAAGAACCATCTTTTCAAGCATATGTGGAAAGATATGTGGAACAAAACAAGGACCAATTCCTAGAAAGTCTCATCAACAAAGGTGCTAAGGTCCCATATAATTTTGATGTCCACCAAAATATTAAGAAATAAAATCCTTCAACCAATGAGGTGATCATGCAAATGCAAAAGGATATAGAAAGGATGAGGGCTCCTAAGAGCACATTTAATTTCGACTCCATATGTCCCAACCCTATAGACACAAGTGTGGTGATGATTAAATTTCCTAAGAAGGTTGAGATCCCAACTTATGACAAATATGATGGCATTGGTGATCCTCATGACCATGTTAGACAATTTTATATAATGAGCTTTCCTTTTCATCATGAAGACTCCTATTTAATGAGATTATTCCCAAGGAGTCTAAAAGGTCAAGCTATGGAGTGGTTCACCAACCTTACTCCTCCAGTGAAGACATTTAAAGAACTTGTCCAAAGATTTGTCTAACATTTTGCTTACAATCTATCTAGGTCAATCACAATTCTTGATTTGTGCAAACTCAAACAAAATCAAGGAGAACCTTTTGTCACCTTCTTGCAAAGATGGAGACGGTTATGCTCAAAGTATCCTAGGACAATTCCTGAGGAAGAAAGAATAGATCTCATACTAGAGCTAAGGTATGAGGTTAGGAAGATCTCATTTAATTCTTTTGATACCATGGTAGAAGTGGCATGTCACGTAGAGGATGTCCTAAAAGAACAAGGAATTTTGGCTAAACCAACTAATAACAACAATGGCCAAAACAACAACACTAATGGTAATAAGGACAAAAAGAACCCTTATTAGAAAAAGAATAAGCAAGTGGTCAATGATAGAGTTGTTGACTCATCTCAACCTAGGAATGAAGGAGTTCTTAATCTCTCCAATGCAGTCCAAGCCATGAAGCTGCAAACATCTTCAGCACAACAAGAGAATAAACCCAAGTATCAAGCGAGACCTAAAATAGAAAAGAGGCAATTTACCAAACTTGGGGACTCCTATGCAGACATTTTCAAGATGTTAATTGCTCATAATTTGGTGCACCCCCAAGATCCTACAAAGCACCGCATACCAGATCTTAAGCCTCATTGGTGGGATGAGAAGGTTTTTTGTGTCTTTCACAATGGAATTGGACATGATATAGAAAATTGTTTTAAACTTAAGCATCTTGTCCAAGATCTTATTGAAAGTGGATGATTACAAGTTGATGGTTTAACCACTAATGCGGATCACAAAGTTTTTAAAGAACCCTTGCCCAAATATGAAAAAGGAGAGAATTCTAACAATAAGAATGGCAAGGCTGCTATTAACTACACCTACACAAATGCTGAGAATGTTATTAACATGCTCGAAGTTGCTGATGATAATGTCAACATGATGAGAGGGAAAGACCCTTATGGATATGATGTGGATTTGACTCCTATGCCTGATGAAGGACTCGTTGTGGTCCTAAGAGGTCCTCACTCACAAAGGATGTCTCAACCCCTCAATGATGTCACTAGGAGCCAGTCTCAAGCTCCCATTGTTATTAGAGGTCCTAGCTCTAGTAAATCTAAGCAGCTCATGTCAAAAGGTGCTCTCCCTAAATCTACCATTGGTCCTTATTTGAATTATAACCTTATTGACCAGTTACAATGCACACCAGCGCAGATATCTATTTTTGAGCTTTTGGAATTGTCCCCTAGGCATTAGCGTGTCCTTGAGGATGCCCTGCGAGCGGCTAATGTCCCTAATGATATAGATGTAGATCAATTCCAGAATATGGTCCACCACTTGGCTAGCCCTCACTACCTTACATTCTCAGAAGAAGATGACAAGTCATTAAGCCACCCACACAATTTGGCCCTTCATATAGAGGTTATGATCCACAAGACCCGTGTCAGGCATGTGTTGATAGATGGGGGTGTTGGGATTAATATTTGTTCTTTGAGCTTATTGAAGGCCTTGGGTTATTCAGAAGAAGTCATTGATACAAGGAAGAAGATAACTATCAAGTCTTATGATGAAGCAGAACGTAGTTCTGAAGGATTGGTTGTTCTTCCTATCCAAATTGGTCCTGTAGAGAAAGATAATTTGTTTCAGATTGTTGATGTCAGTCCTTTGGCTTACAATATTTTGTTAGGTAGACTGTGGATACATGAGATGCAAGAAGTCCTGTCTACTTATCATCAGTGTGTAAAGTTCCCTTACAATGGAATAGAAGTCTGCATACCCGGGGACAGCACATTGTCAGTCAACATAATTTCAGCAGGGTCTCACGTTCCTTTGAATAGGGAGGCTAACAGCTTTGATACTACATTTGAACAATGCAAGAATAAATTTAAGACCATAGATCTTGGTATGGGGGATTACAAAATGGATTCATTCACAAAATTGCCAATTTCCCCTAGGTCTTATGGCAAACCTTCTCAAGAAATGAAGCCCTCGTCTTCAGCCATGACATTGTTCGATAAGTTTGTAGAATCCTCAGTTCTGATTCAAGAGGAAAAAGAAGAGGTTTCCGTTAGGGACTGGATTTACCGAGAAGAGAAATACCTACATAATAAGAATTTTGCACCTTCCCCTAGAGCTTATGGGAGAGGGTATACATTGGTCAAGAATATGGGTTATCCAGGACATGGTCCCCTTAGTCATAGGTTGGATGCTAAGGCTGAACCTCTTAACCATGCCCTTTTTGGATGCAGGAATAAGTCAACAATTAGCTTAGGTTTTGAAAATAAGAAACAAAAAAGTGTCCCTGTCTCAGCTGCGACGGATAGTGACAATGACTCAGACTACACACCTAATCTTTCTAATCAACAAGACATGTCTGATGATTGGGTGCCTTCAACAAATCTCCTTTGGGGAGATTCAAAGGATTTGACAACTGACAGTACTCCTATCCTAGCTGCAACGAATAGTGACTATATGAATGCTAGATTGACAATGGAAAGTGTTGCTATCCTAGCTGTGTCGGATAGTAACAATGCTAGTATTAGAGAAGGGGAAACTCTTCCCAATCTTGAGGCTTCTACATCACAAGGCCCAAATAATGATTCAGAAATAGAATCACATGAGTTCGAATGGGACTCACTTTCAGATGCAACAGTTGATTTGGACATGGATGTTGTCCATACTTATAGTACTCAACCCGATGTGACCAACGAGCCTAGTGTAGGACTAGAGGATTGGACTCCTCGAATTGCCTTAGTAGACGATGCTTCATTTGGTAGGACAAATCCTGCCTCGGGTATCTTAGGAGGGGACTTGATGAATCCTGATTGTATGGTCACCAGAGATAACACCTTCCACATAAACAATGTTGAACCAGTCATTGACTTACCCTTTGTTCACTACGACCTAATTGACTGGTCTCAGCAACATCAAGAGCCTAAACTCCTCACTTTTCAGAATGACTACGAAATTGCCTGCTATCTGAATGCTCTTGAACCCGTAGTCTCTTCCACCAATGAACCAACAACAAGTATGATGGAGCCTAATATTAAGTACCTCAGTCTAAAAATAAAAGAAAAATAAGTCTGATGGCGAAAACCACTTTGTGGCGGTGTCAAAACCAAAAATAGTAAAAATAAATGACGTATCCGAGGGTGAGAACCTCTTTGAGGCACCTAAGGATGGGGTACTTAATAACTTACCAAGTTACTTCCAAGATAGGTCATCAGTTCTCATTGAGCCTACACAACCAGTGAATGTGAATACATAAGAGGCTCCCCAAATAGTGCACCTAGCTCAGTCTCTATCAGCTGAAGAAAAAGAAGCATATACAAAGTTTTTGCAAAATAAGAAAATCAACTTTGCTTGGACATATTCAGATATGCTAGGACTTGACACTAATCTTATTATGCATCATCTATCTATAGCTCCAGGAATAAAACTAGTTAAACAAAAGTTGAGGAAAATGCATCCTTACATAGTTCTCCTTGTTAAGACTGAATTAGAAAAACTCCTCAGTGCGGGATTTATTAGAGCTATCGATTATGCCGAGTGGATCTCAAACATTGTTCCAGTTTCAAAGCATGATGGATCCATTTGTGTATGCACAGACTTCAGAGACCTTAACAAAGCGTGCCCAAAGGATGACTTTCCACTCCCTAACATAGACATGATAGAGGATATGACTGCGGGCTATGAGATATACTCTTTAATGGATGGTTTTTCTGGTTATAACCAAATAAAAATAGCTCTCGAAGATCAAGAGAAAATAGCTTTCACATGTGCATGGGGAACCTATTGTTGGAACATCATGCCATTTGGCCTAAAGAATGTAGGAGCAACATACCAATGAGCTATGAGCACAATTTTTCATGATATGATGCATAAGAACATGGAAGATTATGTGGATGATACCTTGGCTAAATCTAGAAAATGGGATATACACCTCGACGATGTGGAAGTAATTCTAGATCGCATGGCACAGTTTCAGCTTAGATTGAATCCAAAAAAATGTGCATTTGGAGTTGCCTCAGGTAAACTCCTGGGATTCATAATTTCAGCAAAAAGAATAGAGGTTGATCCTGAAAAGGTCCAAGCTATATTAGATATGCCACCTCCAAGAAATGTTAGTCAGATGAGAAGTCTTCAGGGATGACTCCAATCCATAGGGAGGTTTATTTCACAGCTTGCAGATAGAGCACAACCATTCAATAAAACATTGCATAAGGGAGCCACATGTGCTTGGTATGAGGATTGTCAAAAGATCCTTGATCAAATAAAATAGTATTTGGCTAATCCTCCGATTTTGATGTCGCCTATTCCTGGGAAACCAATGATTTTATACATTTCAGCAATAGAGTCTTCCTTGGGGGCATTGTTGGCTCAATTAGATGATACTGGGAAAGAAAGGGCCATTTACTACATTAGTCATACTCTAGTATCTTATGAGATCAATTATAATAGCATTGAAAAGTCTTCTCTAGCAGTAGTGTTTACTTCCCAAAAGTTGTGACACTATATGCTTTCTCATACTATACATTTGGTTGCAAAAATTGATCCTCTTAAGTACTTGCTTAGTAAGGCTACCCTCATGGGTAGGCTTACCAAGTGGATGATGGTTTTATCTGAATTTGACATAGAGTACATTGAAAGAAAGGCCATAAAAGGGCAAGCTATTGCTAACCAATTAGCTGACTTCCCAGTTAAGGATAGTATGCCTATTCAAGTAGAATTCCTAGATGAACACATACTATATATGACTACCCGCACTTGGAAGATGCTCTTTGATGGTTCCCACATGCAGAGTGGATCAAGTGCTGGAGTATTATTTGTCTCTCCACATGGGTACAACATTCCAAAATCTTACAAACTTTTATTCCCATGTACAAATAATATTTCCAAATATGAAGCTTTGACCAATGGATTGAAAATGGCTATAGAATGGAACATAACAGAGTTACATGTCTTTGGGGATTCACAGTTAATTATCAACCAAGTCAATGAGGAGTATCAAACCAAGGATGATAAATTGGTACCTTATAAAAAGATGGTTGAATCATTGAGATGTTACTTTACATTTGTGACATTTCAACGGATCCCTAGGATAGAGAACAAAGCAGTAGATGCTATGGCCACATTAGCTTCACTTCTTCAGTTGGAACAACATGAATCAAGATTTGAATTCCTGGTGGAAGAGCTACACCATCCCATATTTGACTCATCTGAAAGTCAAGTCATTTGTACCCTTGTCACACATGAGTCCTCTCGATATGGTGCTATCTATTCATATCTTCGTGATGGCATCATCCTTGACACTTTCAACTATTCTGAATGTCAAAACCTTGTCTGTAATGCCTCTCACCACACCCTTATCTCTGGTGATTTATATAGGAGGGGTTTAGATGGGACACTTCTTAGGTGCTTGGAAAAGGAGGAATCCAACCAAGCGTTAGCAGACATCCACGAGGGCATTTGTGGTGGACATTCCAACGATCTTGCCATGGCCCGAAGGTTGCTTAGGGAGGGGTATTACTGACCCACAATGCAAACAGATGTAGTAGCTTTCTCTAAATCTTGTGAGAAATGTCAAAAACATGGAAACCTGATTCATGCTCCAGGTAGAGACCTAATTCCTTCTATTTCTCATTGGCCATTTCAGCACTGGGCCTTTGATCTTGTGGGGAAGATTCACCCCAATTCATCAGGTGGACATAATTTTATCATCACAGCTACTGATTATTTCATGAAATGGGTAGAGGCAGTCCCTCTTTCTATTGCCTCAGGCAAGACTGTTTCACTATTTATTCTGAATCATATTATTTGCCGATTTGGAGTGCCTTCAGAGATTATTACTGATAATGGAGGTCAATTCAATAATAAGGACCTAAAGCATTTATGCAAGAAGTTTAAAATCAAGCAACATTGGTCCTCCATCTACTTTCCATAGGGAAATGGACAAGCAGAAGCCTCTAATTAAACCATTCTTAAGATTCTTCATAGGACAGTACACAAGAATGGTAGGGATTGGCACTTACAAATCAATCCAACACTATGGGCTTACAGAACAAGCATTCGCACACCTACAGGAGCCACTCCTTTTGCACTTACCTATGGCACTGAAGCGGTATTACCTTTAGAAGTAGAGATACCTTCACTTAGAGTCTCACTCAAAGGTTTGATAACAGATGAGGACTACCGCACCATGAGGTTACAAGAACTAGAACTTCTAGATGAGAAGCGTAAGGCTTCCTTTGATCACATGAGAGTATATCAGAAGCGTATGTCCAAAGCATTCAACAAGAAGGTTCATCCTAGAGAGTTTCAAATAGGAGATCTTGTTTTGAGAGAAAATCCTAAGAATCAACAGGACAGAGAACAAAAGGGCAAGTTCGAACCTAATTGGCTTGGACCATATGTCATTACTGCGGCTTTTGGTATAGGTGCATATTTACTGTCAGATGAAGATGGAGAACAGCTCCCTGAGCCCATCAACATTTTGCACCTAAAGAAGTTCTATCCTTGATGCCTGTTTCTGTTTGGGGGCATCCTTTGTACATATTTTATGATCCTGAAAAAATACCAAAAAAATTGATATATGATGCTGAAAAAAATCCTAAAAAGCATATAAAGTCCTAAAAAAATACCAAAAAAATTCATAGATGATGCTGAAAAAAATCCTAAAAAGCATATAAAGTCCTGAAAAAATACAAAAAAATAAAAAATTCAAAAACTTTTAAAAAAATAGAAAAAGTGCCTTGGTGAGGACCTGGAAACAGGCTCCTTGGTAGGAAAAGAAAAATAAAATAAAAATAAAAATAAAAATCTCCAAGTGGTGAAAACCTAGAAACAGGCACTACTTGATGCTTTTTGCACCCTTGTATTTTAGCATGCGTCCTCGACACTTAGCCATTCTTCATCATGTCTTGACCTTATTTGACTTGGTCTAGAATTGGTCTTTATTTTGTCTAGGGGGCATAACTGTTAGCATAGGTCCTTTGGGTGCGTTTGTCTCTTGGGGCATTCCACAACAGGTGTTTTTCAACACCACCCCAAACAATGTTTTTCAACACTACCCTTGTGTCGAGTGTTTCTTAACACTTATCAGATGTCTTACCCAACAGTCTAGTATGATGCGATATTTCTCATTGGCAGATGTGATAACCAAAGTCTAACTCTATGACCAACACACACGCACTTAAACAATCAATTCTTTTGAGATATGTTGACTTTATTTTTCTTTGTGTGCTGTCTATGAGGATTTCTTTGATGAGTGGTCTCTCCCTCAGAAGTTTTCGATGATGCATAGCTAGAAGACTGAGGGTATGAGAACATGTTTTCTTTTTTTATCTACTTGTGGGAATATTTTGTTGATCCTAACTGTCATGAGCATTTATGCTGATCTTCCTTGACACCTAGGATTTACAAGGTATTATCCTTGACTATTTTATGCGAGTGCATGCTTCTAGTTATCCTGACTTTCATGTGTCTTGATACAAGCATAATCTCACCATGTCAAACTTAGGTGATCTCACTGCACTAGTCATCTTGACCTACATGCCTTTGATGCCTAGGTGGGATTTTCACATTTCTACCTAATAAAGATCATATTCACATAGTTATGCTAGTGTGCATTGTATGATCTTCTGATGCTCCCAATAAAGCCCGATGATGATAATTAGATTTTTATAAGTGTTGCGACCTTGCAAGTCAACCACTTTTCATAGTAGCTTGCATTTTAGGTTCATGTTAGTCTAGTTTTGCACTTTGCATATGGAAAGAGCTCTCCTTTTCATCTTACATGGACTTGTTGGTCAACTGCGTTCACCTTTTGCTTCTTCTCGATCATGTCTTTCACTTCTTGTCTTTCACATCACATCCTTTTCTATTCCTATAGCATTTTGAATTTTTTACCTAATTTTCAGAACACCTCAAAATTGCACGAAAATTGCACCCCTAGCTAATTTCGATGTCTTGTATCCATTTTCAGACTCAAAGTCAAAATCTGAGGTCATATTGATAGTCAAAATCACATTTCAAATCTTCTCCCTCTTCTGCGCAGTTGAAAAACCCTTTTGAGGCATAATTCTTCGATCTTTGATGGAATTTCTTCCTTTCCCTGTCTCTCAATTTTCTAGTCTTTCATTCGCCCTACTTCTTTTCTTCTAATTCATCACTGGGGCATGTTTCACTGCCTAATGGTTATCTTATCGACCTTATCTTCAATTGTGATTATGATTTGATCAAATCTTTATCATTTTTTTGTTCTCCTCTACCTGATTTCAATTTCGATTCTGAGGGGGCAGTACCTATTGGATTCTCATCCCTGATTCTCTTGATTTTCTTGATTCATCCATCTTTCTGTGAGCTTTCGCTCAATCTTGAGATTCTTATCTCTTATTTTGGATATGATCTCGAATCCACCTCATGTCCAGAATCCTTTGTCTATGTTTTTTCGGGTGTGATCCCGAATTGACCTCACATCTAAGTTGTTTTGTGATCCCAGATTGATCTCACATTTCAATTCTTCTTTGACTACATGTGTTCCCATATCGATCACACATTAGTCAAAGAGGGACAAATGTATGCACCCAAAAATGGTCGCCTAGACTTTGGACCCCATTTATTTGATTTATCAATCCTGAATTAGTTTTATCAATAAGCAATATTTTTCAACACTATCAATTTTCTTGATCAAATATCATTTTATCATTTTTGATTATTTGCCTTGGGCTAATCATTTTATCCTAAGTTTTTATTTAATTAAAAGGAATATTTCCTCCCCTTTTAATTAAATAAAAAGGCCCCCACTTTTCTTCTTATCCTAAGTTGCACAAATAAAGTATTATTCTTATTTTATAAAAAGTGAAAAAGTACTTTTTGTCTCATATGGACATAAAGTCAACTTCTATTTTCTCATTGGAGGATATTCGTGCACAAGGATCAAGCTTCCATTTTTCTCTACCATTGATTAAGTCTTTTGCCTCTTAATCTCAATGGTCCATTTCACCTCATTTCTTATAAAAGGAGAGCTCTCTCCTTCATTTGCATGGATCATGTTTTATGCTAATGTTATGCTGCAGGTTCTCTAGCTTACTTTGAAGACTCCTTTGAAAGACATTGAAGACTTGCTTCTTTTTATTTGCTTTCATCATTTAGTTGCACATTTCATTTGATTAGTTTTCATATCATGGCATTTTAGAGTAATTTTCCTTTTATGCAATAGATTTAGCTCACATAGCTTAATTAGGGGTTTGTAATCCATTGCAATTTCCTTTCTTAGTTTAATTTGCATTGTCATTTCATAGACTACTTTGCATCATCATATAGTTTGCATTACATTTGCATACTTTGATTCAATTTGGGGATATTGGCATTCTTTCCCTTGTCTTTGGATTTGAATCTCTCATTGTATGGTTGACTAGCAAGGTCACTAGTTTGTAGCTCTAGTTGAGAGCAATTTTATCATAGTCCCTTGTAACTCCATGCATAGAGAGCTATGAGCCACTTTGTGAGGCCTCATTGTTGAGCAACCTTGCATGTAATGGTTCATAGAAGTGTGGTCACTTTTACACCATACAGGTGTCACTTTAAAATAGTAACCATAAGTAAACTTCATTGAAAGATCATCACCTTTCAAGAAGTTTCCACAAGATTATGTAATAACTCACATAATAAAAATCATATATAATATATCTCATATATAAATCATTAGTATAATTTATTGAGTCTCAACCTCAATTAAAATTCTACATTCTTACCATACCAAGCTTACCTCTAAAATGATCCACTTTTTTCTTTGAGAGAGGCTTTAGAATATCTACAGTTTTCTCATATGTACTAATGTATCTCAACTGAACAAAAATTATTTCCTCCATGTCTCTAACATAGTGATCAACAATCTCAATGTGTTTGGACCTATCATGAAATACAAGATTCACAGAAAGTTTTATGCAACTTTGATTATCATAGTGAATAATTGTGGAATCTAGGGCTTGTCCAAATAATCCAACCAATAGTTTTATTATCCATACTACTTCTCGATCTCCCATAGATGCGGCAATGTATTCAGCTTCATTGGATCTTTGTACAACTGAGGATTGATTTTTGTTGAACCAGGATATCATGGAAAATCCTAAACTAAAATAACATCCTGAAGTACTCTTTTAATCTACAACACTTCCAGTCCAATCTGTTCTGAATATCCATGGAGGTTTAGGTCAGCATTGTCATACTTTAATCCAAGTCCAATGGTTCCACGAAGATATCTAGAGATGTGTTTTATTGCAACCAAATGCAATTTTATAGGCTCACACATGAACTGATTGAGTGCATTTATTTCATAATAAATGTTTGTTCTGGTGTCAACCAAATACATTAAGGTCCCAATTATTTGACGACAAAGAGTAGGATCTGCTAATTCCAATTATGAAGCTTCTTCTTTGAGTTTGTGCAGGTTTCTCTCCATAGGTGCAGACATAGGTTTGTTATCCATCATTCCAAACCTCTTTAATATATCAATAGTGTATTTTCCTTGATTTAAGATAATGCAACTATCTTGTTTCCATAATTCTAAGCCAAGGAAGTATTGTAAGATTCCCAAATCCTTCATGTCAAATTCAAAAGCAAGGTCTTGCTTGTATTTAGTGATGAGATGATCTTCTCTTGTGATTAGTAAATTGTCAACATAGAAAATGAGAATCAACATGTCGCCATTTATTACCTTAAAGTATAAGTTGGGGTCTACTTCATTCTTGGAAACCACTAATTTGGGGAGATAGTTGTCTATTCTTTCATACCAGGCTCGAGGAGCCTGTTTGAGCCCATATAAAGCTTTCTCTAACTTGAAAACATGAGAAGTACTATCATGAATCACAAATCCCTCTGGTTGTTCCAAGTATACTTCATATTCAATGATCTCATTAAAGAAAGTTGTCTTTACATCCATCTAGTGAATTTTCCATCCTTTAGATGCGACAATAGAAATTAAAGCCCTGACAGAGGTGTATCAAGCAATTGGCGAAAATGTCTCTTCATAATCAATCCCTTCCCTCTGAGAGAAACCTCTGACAACAAATCTGGCTTTATGTTTTTCAATACTTCTATCAGTTGCATCTTTGATTTTGAATAACCATTTAGACGAGACAACTGATTTATCTTTAGGTCTAGGTACAATGTCCCAAACATTATTCTTTATGATGCATTGGTATTCTTTAACCATGGCATCCTTCCATACTTGCTTTTGGAGTGCTTCCTCAACATTTTAAGGTTCAAATTTGATAAGTTCACTCATGAGAGAAGCATAGTTAGAGCCTCTATTAGGTTTCTTCCTTTCTCTAACAATACCCTCAAAAGCTCCATAGATATTTGCTTCTTCAATTATTTTCCTTTCCTAGAGTGGTCCCTTATGATTAGTGGTTGAATATCTATGCTCAAGTATAGATTTCAATGGTTCATTATCATTCTTTATAGAATTCTCCCTCTGAAGCTTAGGATTAGAATCTTCTTGAGAGTATACTTCATCTACTTCCATAATGTCTTTAGGCCTTTTAAAATCAATGTCTTCTTGGAAATTTACATCTCTACTAAGCTCAATTAAGTTTTGACCAGGTATGTATATCTTGTAGGCTTTAGATGCTTCACTATACCCAACAAATATCCCATCTTTCGTAATGGCTCTAATTTGGACCTTTTCTCTTTAGGAATGTGGATATAGACAGGACAATCAAATATCCTAAGATGTCTTATGTCAAGTTTAATCCCGGTGAATGCTTCTTCAATAGTTTTATTGTCTAGGATAGAGTGAGGACATCTATTTTGGATATAAAAAGTTGTGTAGGAGGCTTCAGCCCAAAATGAGGTATGAAGGTTTTGATCATGCATCATGGATTTTGTTGCTTCTACTATGGTTCTATTTTTCCATTCAGCTACCCCATTTTTCTGAGGGTTGTAAGGAAATGTGTACTCCCTCTTAATCGCAGTTGAGTCACAAAGTTATTTAAAGTTATCAGAGATGTATTCTCCCCCATTATTTCACCTTAAGGTTTTGATTTTTTCCCTGACATGTTTTCAACTACGGCTTTGAATTATTTAAATTTTGTTAGAACTTCATTTGATTATTTATATTTTAGAAAGTAAATCCAAGTTCTCCTAGAGTAGTCATCAACAAAAATAATATAATACAAGAATCCTCCTAGGGAGGCATTATCATTGATCCACATGGATCATAATGAATAAGTTCAAGTACATTTTTGGATCTACTCCCACTATTATCGAAAACACCCTTGGAGTTATTTCCTAGAGCACAACCCTTGCAAACCCCTTCATGATCTTGTCTTAATTTAGGTAGACCATTTACAATAGTCACCATAGAAGATAGGGTACATAAGTGAAGATGCCCTAACCTTCTATGTCATATCTCATTAGTAGAATATATGTCATGAATTAAGGCTTGAGAGGGAGAAGAGGATAGTTTATATAGGCACCCATCTTGAGTCCCTAAGATATACGCCTTCTTGATATTTGAGGTATTAGGCCATGCTAGAAATTTTCCATCCATGAAGGTAATCCAGTACCCCTTATCTTCAAGTGTTGATATGGAAACTAGATTGTGCTTGATGCATGGTACAAATAGTACACCAGTTAATTGAAGACAAACACCCAATTTGAGTTTAATTGTGCAAGTTCCAACTCCTTTTACTGGGTAATTTGAATTGTCTCCAATGGTGACTTCTTCATTTGATCCTTCATCTAGTCTATCTAGTTGTTCTATGAATCTTTTAATGTGTCAAGAGGCTCCACTGTCAATGACCTAGGTATTTCTTTTATTTGATATCTCACTTGATAGTGTTGAGAAGAAGAAAATTTATTCTTGCATCATTATCCTTACTTTTGCTAGTGAGGCTTGATGTTTGATTCTATCTGGGCATTTTATTGTAAAATGTCCAAATTTTTCACATATGAAGCATTGATTATCTTGGAGCCCTCTCTCTTAACATGTTCAATAGAGAGAACATATGCACTTCTAAATGATGTAAAGATTTATGTCAAAATATCTAGAAAATTTCAACAAACACAAGAAAGGATACATATAATTGAAGTACAATTTTAAATAATACTAACACCAATGTCAATGGATAATCAACTAACAGAAAGGGTCAAGCTTTCAATTGCACATATCAATTGATCTCCCTTGATTGATTGTGATGAGACTAAAGAACTAAGGAGTATGTGCTTCCTACAAAACAAGAAATCATTCATTTCAAGCCCCCTCAATATCAAGGAAGACATAGATTATTCATCCAATGAAACATTATATTGCTAGAAGAATATGGTGATGAGGGAGACATTGAAGGTCATAGAATGTGGGTTTGCAAATAATTTATAGTAGATGTTTAATTTATAGACTCTTTAAATTTAAGATATTTTCCTTGATATTGAAGATTAAAGAAAAATAAATTTAGAAGAGAAAGGTCATGAAGTAGAAAGAATTTAAAAGATAAAGGTCATGTTGTAGAAAGAAATACTCCTCTACTTATCTTAAATTTTGATTTAAAACAATCACTACTAAAGGAGAAAGGAGAATAATAGTATTCAACGGATACCTTTCACCGCCTAGATGAGACATAGGCAATTGCATGACTTCTAATAAAATAAAGAGAATAGAAAATAATATAGAAATGTTAAAAAACAAACAATAGGATACTCAACATTTTTTGGATCATCATTTGATCAAATTGTAATATGAGGAATCATCTTTACATATGGATTATCCAAGATCTATTTGTTAGATAAAAAATATTCGATAAAATAAGAGTTAAAATATGGAACAAATTATCATATGCATCATATAAAATGTAGAAGAGAGTCTTATACTTTAAGGCGAGGATAAGGAGGTGAGAAGGTAGAAATAAGAATTTGACAGACTCTCTAAATGTGAAACATGTGTAGAACTTTATGACCAAGTGTAAGCGCACTTAGTGAGTACACATGTAGTGAGATAAAAGTGAAATGTCTCTCTAGGGGAGATTTAGAGTATAAAGAATATGATCAACAAGATACTAGGTAAAATGTAAGCTAGTTTGGCAATAACATTTTCACACTTACATATCATAGGCCTTCAACTAATTGTATTCATCAACAATAAATAAGGAAAATAATTATTAAAAATTTGATGATGTAATAACTAAAGGTGCAACAACTTCAGCAATAGATATATAGTCCAAATCTATCAAGATGCTACTAAAAACTAGAAAAAGATTTTAATAAAATAGAAACAGAGAACTTTGAAGACAAAAGTTCAATTGATCAAATTTAAATCTAACAAGTTATAATGATCAAAGATTCCTCCCTAAAAGTCAATGCCTCAATTACTAGCCCTTCTAATAAACTAGTGCAAGTAGAAGAGAAATGAAAAGAAATGGAGTTTTTATTATAGAATCATATAAGGAAAGAAGCATATAAACTTAACAAAAGAAAAAGCTTCTAAAGATAAATTATCAAAAATGATCTATAGAGTTTTCCAATCTAAAATTCAAAACATTTATAGGTTATGTGATAACTTGTGGGAGTCTCTAGAAAAGGTTAAAAGAGCATTTGGTAAGAGGATTAGAATGAAGATTAAACTTGTGGAAATTAAAGACAAAATGACAAATATATCAAATGAAGTGTATATATGATAATATAAAATAGATCTAATGAGAAGACTTCTCCCAAAATTTAATATAAAATGATGTATATAGAATTCTTGTTGATGTGACAATACGCATAGAGAAAATGGAAAGTAATCTAAAAGGGAAATATAATGAGTTCCAAGCAATAATCAAGGTTAAAATATCAAACATAAATAATAAGATAGGAAATGTTAGAATATTAGACACATGAAAAGATATTTGAACATGTTGTCATCGATTTTTATAAATTCTAATCCAAAGTGAATACTTAAATTAAAGTCAATTAAGTCTTATTGAAATTTTGATTTTAAAAGTAAAGGTTAATGTGTTTATATAGAGTAAAGAAAATTTAGTAAAAAAATATTAATATTTTTTAGTTGATAAAAATAGAATCATCATAATAACACCAATGCATAATTTCATAAAATATTTATTCAAAAATATTCATTCAAAGAAAGTCATTCAATATAATGTGTCAAAATAAAATCTAAGCATAAACAATCAATCACTAATATTATAAAGGACAGATTTAGGGTCATATCAAATGTTGATTTGATAAAACAATTGAGCTATAAAAATAAGTGGTGTAAAACAAAGGTCCATCCAAAAATTCATTCATCCAAGATGAGTGAGGTCTAGATTTTGCTACTATCTATAATTCCAAATGCTTATTGAAGACTCCCACACGGTTTTGAAGAAATATAGACCCCATCTCACATGTAGTTTTGACATCAAAGAACTTGACCTTCTAAATATTTTTGAGTTCTCATTATACCTAAATCTTATCTCTAATTTTCTTATTAAGCTTTTATAGTTGATTCACATCTATCTCCTATTAAAGCATTGAAAAAGGTTTTTTAACCCTCATTAGTTTCCAATTGTTTATATCTCAATATCTAAGATTTACACTGCTTTAGAAACAGTGTGGCAGTGGAAGAAGGTATGCACAGTAAATCTTTCACCATAAAATGTTTCTTTGTTGGTATCTCTAAAAGGCCATAAGGTCATGAGGTAACATATGCACTAAATATGGAATGACATGTGAACCAATTGAGTGGTAAATTGGTTGTTCAAAATTGATCTTCATGACTAACAATTACTTTTGAGTTGTTTTGGATTTGGTTTAGCAATATTTTGCAGGAAAAGGATAAAAGAAGAAGAATGGTGGAGGCACTTCAAGAATTGTGCTCAAGATGGGATCCCTAGTGTATAATCATGCAATTTTAATCTCATGTATCTATTGTAAAGTGATAGAGTGTAAGGTGATTGTATCCAAGAAAGGCTACGCACCGATAATGTCTATTGTAAACTTTGATGTATATTCGGTTGCCAATATTTTCAAACCGGTATTGTATTTTGGGTTGGGTTGGGTTGAGAAAACTTTCAATAATTTTAAATTTGGATGTGGCTCTTTGTCGTTTTAATGTAAACTTAAGTAGTTATTAACCATCAAGAGCTTCAATCGGAAGTTTTCTTTCAGAAATTTTGAATTTGGATGTTGCTCATCTCTCGTTTTAATGTAAACTTAAGTAGTTATTAACCATCAAGAGCTACAATTGGAAGTTTTCTTCCTAGTTCTTTCCTGCCAGTATAAACCTCTTAACCAGGCACATCGTACATTTCACACATTGTACATTTCACATTTATTAATAAAATATCATTTATAACCCTTTACCTATACCTATAAAAAAAAATAGATAGTCATTGATCTCAATGCATCAAAGGCCTCTCAGTTTTGGAACATACAATATCATCTGAAAAAGATTAAGAGCCTTTTGCAAGAGACTTTTTCTCACTTAAAGATACCCTTGGGAAAAGGTTTTAATGGGATTTTAGGAGTAAATACTCTAAACTATTTTGGGTTTTTTTGTTTTTTTAACATGAATGTTAAATGCTTTTCACGATGCAATACAAGTAGGAAAAATATCGATCATCCTTATGACACTAGTACATTTGACATCATTTTTCTACAAAAATTATCGACCATTAATTAAAAAGATTTAGGTTGGTCAGGTTATAGAAGGAAAAATTTGTTTTTTTTTAAATCCATGCTCGTGTTGGTCTCAATTTTGACCAATACCATGTTGGTCAAAATTGCGACCAACACGGGCATATAACTTAAAAAAAACATTTCAAATCTCATTTCATTTTTACGGTTGCAGCGCGCGAATTAGGATTTCCATCTTCTAAGCTAGCAGGAACGAAGCCTATTCTAGATCGTGCAGACCCTACACCCGAGGTTAATAGCACATTTCATCATTTATCTTCGGTGGAGTTTGAGGTATCTTCCGTGTTTCCTATTGTTCATTACGTGGATTGTCATTTTCTTCTAGTCATCTCTGTTTGTAATATGCGGGTAGGCGATTGAATCAATGAGTATATTTAGTGGTGACTAGGGTTTGTAAATGCTATGACCGAGAATTATGAAGGTTGCAACTAGGGTTTAGGAATCTATGTACAGACCGAACAGACAAGTTAACTGTTCAGCACAGAAAAACTAACCATTTAGAAGAAATTCAAATTTCATGCAACATGGTGTACTGTACTGTTATAGAAGTGTGGAAAGAAATGAAATTTTGCACAATGTAAAGTGAATGCTATGCACCATTGTAAAGAACTCTGCTATGTAATTTTTATTAAGTTTGTATCGTATTTTAAATTTTCAAAAGCCACACGATCTCCTGTTAGACCGAACTCAGTTCCATTGGGTTGGCGCTATCATGAGTTTGTGACCCCGATTTGCAACTTCACCACGGAATTCCTATGCCATTGGATGAAAGGGTAAATTAGGGGAAAGTTTATTTACACAACCAATGCTCATAAATGCGAAGGCTGTTAAGTTGCTTTAAGGCCGATGCCCTATCTAGGGCACGATACTTGTTTAAATAGTGAAGTGAAGTGAATAACCGGAGGTTTGGGACTGAATCACAGGTTTAGTTGAGTACCTCGGATTCATGGAAGACTCCTCATGATTGCAACCACTATGAGCACCCAACGTTTGACCATTCCAGATCGACATTAATCTAGCTTGATCACCTAGGTTAAAACGTCTCTGTGACAGTCAACATCGCTGGAAACAAGTGGTGAAAGTCATCAAAATTTTTAGTGTATGATCTTTGGAGACAGTAGATTCTATACTCAAAACCAATACCGATTGAATGATGGAATGTAGTTACAGGAGATTAGCAATATTTTGATATTTTTTGAGTGTTCGGGTAATAGGGAAGTCTAGTCAAACAATTGATTGTAATAACTTGGTGGTCTTGGTTGAAGCTTCTTCCTAAGAGTATTGGTGTTGTGGTAGACTAAACTGAAAGATTATAAGTCTCAAGAGTGATTTATGATTGATAGTGGAAGTGTATTGTTAGTTTACAAAATCATAGCCAAAGAATAGAACAAGGTTGTAAAACCAGACAAAAGTGAGAAATTAGCAAACTGTTGTTACTTGTAAAGTAAAACAACAGTGACATTTTGAAAACTTACAAATCCCATTCAAGGAAACTGCCAGTTAGAAGAATTTCCCAGTAGACATAAATGTTCAGAGACTGAAGAACTTTGATAGTGTTGTTTGATACTATTTGTTCATGGTTGAATTGACACCATTATTCTGTTGTGCATTAGTTTGGGCTTATTTCGAGTTTCTATTGTTTACCTCGAGTTTTCGTTGTTTATTTTGAGAATTTGTGTCAACGTGATGGAAAAACCATGTCTTCTGTAAGTCGCGATGATCAAATTCCATGAGAAGACATGTTGGGTCATGTGGATAACTATTGTAATAAGTTATATTAGATGATAATTAGGCCTTTATAGGGATTACACATCCATTATGTTTCTAGGAGAAGGATTATATAAAGGAGATGGCTAGCATTCTAAGGCTAGCTATTTATTGTAATATCATGATGTGGATTATTTGGAGATATAACATGGACCAAGATTGGATGTAGATCATATTTACTATCTCATAATGAATTACTAGGATAGGTACCAATCTTACTATTATGAGACAGTAAATAATATAAGCTCCTCAAGCATGAGTTGGATGATGTGGATACATTAGTTCTTATATCTACATAATCCACATCATCCAACTCATGCTTGTGGACCAAGATTGGATGTAGATTGTATTTACTGTCTCATAATGACTTACTAGGATAGGTACCAATCTTACTATTATGAGATAGTAAATAATATAAGCTCCTCAAGCATGAGTTGGATGATGTGGATACATTAGTTCTTATATCTACATAGTCCACATCATCCAACTCATGCTTGAGGAGCTTATATAACAATCAACTGATTAATGTTTTTGGTTTTGATGTAGTCCTCTCCAACTCATGCTTGAGGACTGTTAATTCTAACCATGGAATGTCAATTCTAACCTGTATTATTAGATCATTAACCATGCATATGCAGAGTTGTGTGGAGTGATCACAGTTAAAGAACAGTGAGAAAATACAATGAAATTGGATGCAATGTGTAGCAGTGGATGATATGTCCGAATAAGGAAGGGTTTTTATGTTTGAAAATGTTTTTTCATGTTGAATGAATGGTGATTCAATCACTAATTTGATGCAAGAGTGAGTTGTAACAAGAGATTGGGGAAGCCCTAGCAAACCAGGGTTTGGAGTCAAGATTTGGGGGTTTTGGTGTTGCAGGGCCCGTGAGTCTAATTGCTTGTGGATTTAACCATTTTGAGTCATTTTATAACTCTGCTGAAGGTTTGGTGGGATAAGGGAATGTGAGGAGAGTAGTTGCTTTGAAAATTTGGTCATTTTCATGCATTGAAAATAGGGATTCAGTCATGGTTAGGTGTGTTGGTCCAAAGTAACCCTATAAAAGCTTTTGGTGTGTTATAGAACTCTGAAAAGGGTGTCTAGAAATATTTTCATCTTGTCAAGTGTTTTGAGGGAAGACAAAGTTATTAACATCCTAAGTCTGATGCAGGGTTATTGGCAGCCTATTAAGCCTTTGGAACAGTTTGAAAGAACTTTGTGTATTGGAAGCATGGGAATTAAAATAGAGTCTTAGAATTCCTTGAGTCTAAGTGGTTTGAAGCCTAGGAAACCTAATCCATCATTGTGTAGCATTGTGGAGGCCTTGACAAGTCAAATCTTTTAAACATTTGAGGTTGTTGATAGGCTAGAGTGCCTAGATCTCTGAAATTACCAATTCTCATTGTGTTTTGAATACCACCACCCTTATTCCTTTTGGTTTGGAGTAATTTTATTTCATTTTAAATAAGTTATGGCCGTTTTATTAAATTATTTGAATAATTAAATGAAGATTGAATCATCAAGATCAAGATTGGATTCAAAATTACTCCAAACCAAAAGGAATAAGACTCCAAACCAATGAAATAAAATTGCCATAACTTATTTAAAATGAAATAAAATTACTCCAAACCAACGTAATAATTGTGCAATGATTATTGGAAACCGTTCTCGACTCAATTAATGACGAGATTTAAATTGCATTCTCTGTCACACAGAAACGATTTCCACAAGTTGATAAACTTCTTCAATAAACTCGATACTAAGACTTGAGTTACATCCAAACGCAACATAAAACATTTAAAATAAATATTTGTTCTCTGTTATCGAATTCCATCACAACATATTCATAATAAAGACGTGCTCGATCATGATGACAATATGGGTGTTAGACCGTCGAATCGAAAAAGCAAACCAAACAAAATGAGTTGTAAATAATAAAAATGAAACATTCGGGAAACACTGAACAATTACTTTGTGACCATAATAATCCTACATATGTTTTTTTGCACAACAGATAAAGTCTGCCATTCAATTCCAAGAGAAACTCACAATTTCAATTGTGACCACACTAGCCTCATCGCAACAAACTTGTTAGAAATGTGAAAAGAAAACATGTTAGCAATTCCATCATTTGTCTATTGTTTGGGATAGTCACCATAGAATTATTTGGACTGTCTCTTCTCTTGCCTTGCAAGGTTAAAATGACCTTTTTTTCATCCCTCCTTGAATAGACCCTTACCGTCTTGCACTTGTGCAATGATAGGACACCAATGTTGCTAATTAAGGTTGGCAGAATGATTACGCCTATCCTAAAAAAAGATTGTCAAATCATTATGCTTTCAAATCAATTACCCATTGACGTATCCCTTGCGAGGGAGAGAAGCCAAACACATAAAGAACATGCACATAAACACGGCAACTGAAAAACTTAAATGGAATACACCAAGAAGTACCAAATGATGAATGCTCAATTGTTGTAATGGCAAAGCAATATTAGAACTATCCATTTATAGTCCTAATGATTTTGGAAATTGTTGACAAAGAGTGTTTCTTTTTTTTATTATAGTATAAATGATTTTTCTATAGTCGTAATGATTTTTCTTATTTCTTGTCTTTTGTCTCTTTTTGATTTCCTATGTATGTGCTTCATGACAGGATTTTGTCACCTTCTTTTGATGGTATATTTCATTCAGTCTACGTGGAATACTGTTTTGTTCACTATTTTATTTCAGCTTCATATTTCTTTCATTTTTCATATACACAGAGACTACACATGCTGATTAAAAATGAGCTATTTGATTTAGGTTTACTTTTCATTATTGTAAATGGTTAATATTTCTAATGGTACTCCTTGGTGTATTTCATATAAAAATAATAAATGTAGTAATGATGGTGGGTGCATTATTGATATATAGGCTCGATGACTCTTGTCAATGTGTCAAACTGTCGATGTGGTGGTGGGCAATGTGTGTTGAAGACTTCACGGACACCGAACAACCTTGGACGACAATTTTGGTGCTGCCCAAATAGAAAAAAGGTTGCTGATGTGTATATATTTAATGTTTCTAATGTAAATACTATTCATTATAATATAAGAACTAATGTAGACTGGGCATCACAGGGAAATAATGGGTGCGGATACTTTAGTTGGGTCGATGACAACTCATTTGCATCTATCTGTCCATCTCCACTTATCCGCGATGAAGGACTTGAGTGCAAAATGTGTCAGGCTAGGGCAAATTTTGAAATTATATTTTTCCGATGCCTTCTCTGTATTGTAATCGCATATCTTTGTTGCGACCATACGCAAAGATGAACTCAGGAATTAGTTAGTTTAGTATTTTCATATTGTAACTAATATTTTAATATGGATATGACATAACTTCTCTTTGCCTCAAGTGCGCATATATATGGTTTACATCTTTTTTTAGAATAATTCTTCATGTTTATGGCTCAAGTGAGCCCCAATCTGCTATCAATCACATGATTTAACGTATAGTGTTTTCTTGGTTGTTCCATTTGTTCCTTGACCTTGACTATGGATTGACTATCATTTTCAAGCTTGAGTGTGGCTTCGTACCACACATCGTCTATAGATTTGTACACAACACTAATTTACGAACGTAAATAATGCATTCAACGTAATCTACAAATGTTGCGTGTATGAAGTCTTATTGAAGTTTGAGCGTCCTCCCTTTATTCTAGTGAGGGATTGGAATGAGTTCATTTTGGATGCAAAGGAGAAAGGGGATACTCAAAGAGGAATTACACCAGCAAATGGGAGAAGGTATAAACATTTTAATAAATTTTTATTATTAAATAATGAAATTTGCATATACTAGTGTTCTAAGCGTCCTCATTACATGATTTAAGGTCTTAGTCCACGGACAAATTAAATTAGACTTACTATCCAAAATACATAAAAAAACATGCACATAAACACGACAACTGAGAAACATAAATGTAGATTTCACAATAGCTAAGAAACATAATTGTAGGCATCATAGTCACAATCTTTTGGAGACAACGTAATTGAGTTGTGTACCCAAGCGGTGTAGAGCAACTTCTGCACCCCCAATTCCAAGTTGAATAAATCTGTTGGAGGACCTTGTATTCATAAGCAACAGATGTAGTCAACTTGGAATCGGAGGTGCAGGAGTTTCTCTCCACTGTCTGGGTATATAACTCAATTACGTTGTCTCCAAAAAATTGTGATCACGATGCCTACAATTATGTTTCTCAATTGTTGTGTCCCAGGACCCCTTATGACCCCTTTATGACCATTTACGATCCCTAAGAATACATCTTAGAGGTCTTAAAATGTCGTAAAGGGTCATAAGAGGTTCCTAGGAGGGGCCAGATGAGCTTCCACCTTCATGTGGTTGGCCCTGTTAAGGAGAGAATGTTAATTAAACTATTCTTGAAACATAATTGTAGGCATCATGGTCACATTGAGGATGAAACTATTCCAAGTTGACACTGTGGGATGGAGAACAACTTGGAACCGGAGGTGCAGAAGTTGCTCTCCATCGTCTGGGTATACCACTCAATTACATTGTCTCCAAAAAAATGTGACCATGATGCCTACAATTATGTTTCTCAGAGAATGCTAAACTATTCTCAAAACAAAGAGAAGCTCAAAGAGAAGCTGGCAACAACCAACAGAACGAGTGTGGACACCTGAAGATAAATATCAAATAGGGGAAAAGCACTTGCAACAACAGAGGCAATAGTTGTAGATACAGATGAGGATATCGTAGAAATCCCTAATTTAGTGTTTCAGAGAACAAACGATGGACTGTGAATTAGGCATTTCTGCGATATCGTCATCTAAATCTATTATTTGCATTGGAATGCAGCCTGTGGATATTAATACTGCACCGGCCGAGCACGATGGAGGCATCAATTCTAATGTGAATTGTAGTACTCAAGGTATACATTTTCTATTCGAATTTTGATTAATGAATATTTAATACAAGAAAACATATTCAATTGTTTAAGGTGGATTAGTTGTGATGATGAGACGTGCCATTTAGATGTTAACTGTGACAGTCTCTTGGTTTCAGGCAATGCAGAAAGAGAAGCCTAGTTCAATATGCAATCTCAATTCATATACATAGGATATCAGGTGGAGTTGAAAAACACAACAAGGTTGCATTTTTTATAGAGGTCTTTAATTGCGTATTTTAAGTTATAGACCATCGCAAAAATGTAAACGTGTTGTGTTTTTTCAACTCCACCTGCTATCCATGCATATTTTGCTTGTGTTGCACGCGCATTCTCGATTCAAAGTGGGAAAAATCTTATTTTTGATGCGAGGGAGAGAAGCCAAACACAAAGAACATGCAATTAAATATGACAGCTACAAAACATAAATGTAGGTATCACTACAGCTGAGAAACATAAATGTAGGCATCATGGTCCCAATTTTTTGGAGACACAACATAATTGAATGCTATACCCAGAAAATGCAACACAACCACTACTCCTGCAATTCTAAGTTGACACTGTGGATCCAAAAACCATATATAGATTTTTTATCTTTGGTTTTTGGATCCTGCAGTGTCAACTTAGAACTACAGGAGTAGTGGTTGCATTGCATCGTCTGGGTATACCACTCAATTATGTTGTGTTTCCAAAACATTGTGACCATGATGCCTACATTTATGTTTCTCAGCTGTTGTGTCCTAGGACCCCTTATGACCCTTTACGACCGTTTACGACCTCTAAGAATACATCTTAGAGGTCTTAAAATGTCGTAAAGGGTCATAAGAGGCTCCCAGGAGGGGCCAGATGAGCTTCCACCTTCACGTGGTTGGCCCTGTTAAGTAGAAAATGTTAATTAAACTATTCTCGAAACATAATTGTAGGCATCATGGTCACATTTTTTTGGAGACAACATAATTGAGTTGTATACCTACACGGAGAGAAATTTCTGCACCTCTGATTCCAAGTTGACACTACGGGATGGATAACAACTTGGATCCGAAGGTGCAGAAGTTGCTCTCCATCGTCTGGGTATACCACTCAATTACATTGTCTCCAAAAAAATGTGACCATGATGCCTACAATTATGTTTCTCAGAGAATGTTAAACTATTCTTGAAACAAAGAGAAGCTCAAAGAGAAGCTGGCAACAACCAACAAAACGAGTGTGGACACCTAAAGATAAATATCAAATAGGGGAAAAGCACCTGCAACAACAGAGGCAATAGCTGTAGATACAGATGAGGATATCGTAGAAATCCCTAATTTAGTGTTTCAGAGAACAAACGATGGACTGTGAATTAGGCATTTCTACGATATCATCATCTAAATCTATTATTTACATTGGAATGCAGCCTGCGGATATTGATACTGCACCGGCCGAGCACGATGGAGGCATCAATTCTAATGTGAATTGTAGTACTCAAGGTATACATTTTCTATTCGAATTTTGATTAATGAATATTTAATACAAGAAAACATATTCAATTGTTTAAGGTGGATTAGTTGTGATGATGAGACACGCCATTTAGATGTTAACTGTGACAGTCTCTTGGTTTCAGGCAATGCAGAAAGAGAAGCCTAGTTCAATATGCAATCTCAATTCATATACATAGGATATCAAGTGGAGTTGAAAAACACAACAAGGTTGCATTTTTTATAAAGGTCTTTAATTGCATATTTTAAATTATAGATCATCGCGAAAATGTAAATGTGTTGTGTTTTTTCAACTCCACCTGCTATCCGTGCATATTGTGCTTGTGTTGCACGCACATTCTCGATTCAGAGTGGGAAAAATCTTGTTTTCGATGCGAGGGAGAGAAGCCAAACACAAAGAACATGCAAATAAACATGACAGCTACAAAACATAAATGTAGGTATCACAACAGCTGAGAAACATAAATGTAGGCATCAGGGTCCCAATTGTTTGGAGACACAACATAATTGAATGCTATACCCAGAAAATGGAGCACAACCACTACTCCTGCAGTTCTAAGTTGACACTGTGGATCCAAAAACCATATATAGATTCCTTATCTTTGGTTTTTGGATCCCATAGTGTCAACTTAGAACTATAGGAGTAGTGGTTGTGTTGCATCGTCTGGGTATACCACGCAATTATGTTGTGTTTCCAAAATATTGTGACCATGATGCCTACATTTATGTTTCTCAGTTGTTGTGTCCCAGGACCCCTTATGACCCTTTACGATCCTTAAGAATACATTGTAGAAGTCTTAAAGTGTCGTAAAGGGTCATAAGAGGATCCTAGGAGGGGCCAGATGAGCTTCCACCTTCACGTGGTTGGCCAGGTTAATTAGAGAATGTTAAACTATTATCGAAACAAAGAGAAGCTCAATAATTTATATCTGAATACCAATTTTGTTCTTATCAAACCGTCAAAACATTTAAATAGTCTTTTAAACTGCTATTAAAAATAAAATATTTAATCAACATTTACTTACAAATTTGTGTGCTTGTCTGAGTTTGATACGCATATCTGCGTATCAAACTCAGACAAGCACACAAATCTGTAGGTAAACGAAGCTTTCTTAGTCAGTTTGATTTTTCTTGAAGCTGTGAATATACAGTACAATGAAAATGCTTTGTTCAATCTAATTGTGCTAAATAGAAGAAAATAGCTAAATCAAAACTTCATAGATTCATATGCATACTAATTATAGACATGCAATATATTTAACTAAAAGTAGGAATATATTGAAAATGGTGTCACATTTTTTTTTAAACAAAAGTTAGTATTGGTCAAAATTTCATCCTTTACACAGTACTAAATTCGACCAGGACGCTATACGTTCGATGGTCAATTCGACGAATTTGGGTGGATAATTCGACGACAAAATGGACTAAAGTCGACCAGGATGCTATACATTTGACGAATTGGGGTGGATAATTCGACGACAAAATGGTCTCAATTTCGACCGTCCACCAATTGATCGACGTCTTATTCTTCTAGTTCTAAGGGATTGTTGCAGTCGATAATTCGACCACTTATGGCGTCGAATTGCAACTATTATTTACCATGTAGAAAATTCGACAAAAAAAGATCGACAGCAATTTTAGTCGCCTATTCAACCAATTGTTGTAGAAAATTCCACTAATTCTCGTCGAAATTTAAGGTAAAATTTACTAGTGTGAGGTTATTATATTTTCTTATAATTAAAAGTTATCTTCCTAGTTTAACAATGAACTTTTTGCTAAGTAGTTTGGTACAATTCAATCAATAAGAGGATGTGAAGTCCAAGGCAATGTGTTTCATGTTAACTTTTTTTTTTATTTTTTGAAATTGTAAGAATTATTTTTTTTTTAATATAATATTTCTATTTTTATTAGTATTTTATTATTTACTTAGTACTTTCAAGATATTTGAAAAATCTTTAGAGTGATATTAGAACTTTTTTTGTGGTTAATATTTATCAATTGAAAATAGTTGAGACCATTGTGTGTGGGGTCAAATCATAAAAGTATTTAGTTTTTTAAAATTTTAAATTTGATTATTTTATCATATTATTTGAATAATTTTGATAAAAGATCAAATCTAATTCATCTAATTTTTTTAATTTTGTTTACACATCTAAAATAATTCACTATTAATAATACATAATTGTAGGCTAAGTTAGGAATATATACATGAAATAAATATTTACCTAAGTTATATTTACATATGAAAATTTACTTTCTTAAAATTTTAATTAAATTTCATATATATATAGTTTTAAGATGTTTGAAGACGGTTTGGTATCTCTAGAAATTATAATGCAAATTCTAGATTTTGGAAGATCTTATAATTACTCAAACTTAATCAAATTTGAGTAATCAACAAGCTCCTATCATTTTCTAGTTGTTTAAGGTAGTTGTAAGTAATCAAAAGCATCATCAAAACTCTCATTTGAAACTACCGTTAACGTGCTCGAGACTACCGCTTGGACTGATGACTTGTCTGTGCTTCCTCGATGTTCATGGCTGGTTGCACGCACATGAACAGGTGTTCGGTCAATGCTTGGTACCTTCGAGTGAATTGGTGTATTGCGCCAGCAAGATGGGATCCTACACGATGGTTGGACAGATCCGCTCTGTAAGGACACCTTAGAGAGATAAGGAGGTGAATGGAGGAGGAAGGGACGGATGCTCAGCGCAATGGAGGGATAAGAGGAGCCTTTGGAGTGATGAGGAGTTGGCACTGGCGTTTGGAGAGATAAGGAAGGAGGTAAGCATGTGGAAAGATAAGGAGACGTTTTCTGCTCAGCTAATGTAGTGATAAGGAGGCATTCTGGTCAATCATAGAGTGATAGCTGTAAGAGACAAATTTGGGAGGTGTTAATGTCTCCACTAAGTGTAAACATTCTAGGGAGGGGTCACATTTTACCCCCTTGGTTCATAGATCCAGTCGAAAGATTAAAAAAATTATACTCTTGACAATTAATAATTTCTCATTATAATTTATTTCATCATACATCTATTAATTATCAAAAGTATAAAAAATAACCATAGAAAGACCATTCTTAAATTATTTAAACTAAATTTATCAGTTTTAGTTTACAAATTTATACTAAAGCTCTCTAATTAAAAAACTACAAAAATTAATGTCGAGCAATAACTGACATATATTGGATTACTCATGTAATTTAAAGTTTAATCTTTACTTTGAAAAAAAAAATGTCTTCTAAGATCTGAAGGGAAAACCTCCCAAGCATTGTACAGCTCAATGTGTATAGGAGTTTGTGCCTATTCTTGTCAACTGCTCAAATAGCTTATGATTTCATTACAAAGACCCCTTGATTCTAATCCGACTTGTATACTTGAGGTTAAATTTTCAATGTACATCCTTTAGGATCATAAAGAACTATTTGGCACAATTTCCTCTCCAAAATACTTGAGTGCTAGATATTTTCAGAGTAGCAGCAAGAATGATCTGCTTCACCAAAGAGTTCATCTCAGATGTGTTTGGTCTGCACAAAGCAGCCAATAAAGTTACTAATTTTGATGCTTTCCGGGAAACATATCAATTATATAGGGTGTATACAGGTCCATCATCGTCCCAAGACATAGAATCAAAGGCTCAGATACAAAGCCTGTCAAGGTTTCATTTTTGGAGAAGGAGCCTTTTGGTTTAAAGGCATTTGAGGATTACTTAATCAAAATATACCTTTCTCTAAGCCAGATTGTAGGAGAAGATGCAGAATTGAAGGTCCCAGTTCATTCGATGTACATGGCATTAGATGTTTAGGATTCTATGGTCAAAACCATGTTTGATTTTGCAACATTTATTGTGAAAAGAATGTATAAGTAAATGGTGGGAATCGGCTAATGATAAACAGTTTTGACTTTAAGTGGTACTCTTTGATGTGCAATATGTTGCCAGAGGTCTGTGTCATGATTAATATAAGCCAATCTTGGGAAGCGCTTGTGTGAAAGCACATCAAACACTGTATTGGGCACATCCAAGCCTGCAGCAAATAATTGACTCAAACACTGCTTTATCCTTTTATGTACAGATGCCGTCACACACTGGAGGCCACCAATTATTTTCTACTACCCATTTACTGGTAAGCAAAAAGAGTTGAGTTATCCAAGGAAATTGCCATTCAGATATTTTGTCATTAAGAATGTAGGCATGTCATTTTGACAAGTTCACAAGTATAAAATCAGTTCACTATGACAAATCTCACTCATGAAATGGGCATTTGATGATTGTATATTTGAGCGAGAAATGTACCCCTTCATTACTTATATCTCTGTATGTGATTGATAAGTTCCATACCTACCAACACCAGTGACTCCCTCCAATGGACAAATTAATCCCCACTCCCGTGCAGGCAAATTACTTTAAATTTGAGTGTATTCCATGCACCTTGTATTGAATTAAACCAAATGTAAATGCTTCTACCCCTGTGGATTCCAGTTGTACTACTTTTTCTTCCTGCATGAATCTAAGTCTTTAATAAGGAATATGTATATAATTTTACCTTCCATGGAATATACAAATAACAATAAATGCTTTTGGTGCCCTCGTCTACCTCTGCTGGATTGATCAAAGAAACGAAGTAAGCTTTATTGTTATCACATACTCAATTTTTTAAAACCTCTACATTTCAGTATCAAGAGCAAAGAAACAATATTTATGATGCTTAAATACGCCTTTGTCATTCAAAAACACATCAGTGTTTGAAGAACTTTTCCATCATGAAAAGAGAGCAAAATTGGCCCAACATAACATTTTGCCCATTTACTAAGATGTATTTTACATTAATCTGTGTTATAATATACACCACAGGAGAAAAATATTCAATAATCTTCCTATTACATAATTGCTACAAATCAGCTATTCTGCGATCCCCCACCCAAATATTTATATAACCCGTATGCTGCAGTGCCAGCAAAGAACACTGCAACAGTTGGAGTGAAGGAAGGATACAGGTACTTAACCAAGAAATTATCCCATTCTTCGGGCAAGAATCCTGCAAAAATATCTTCATAATTGCTATCAGTATAATTATACATACAAATGGCCACATGCTAAGAGAAACAATGTAATAACTGACTAAAGCACAACTAAAAACTGGGTCAGTGGCAGATTTATCATAGTGAATTTATTGTTCAAGTTGATTGGAAACTTTGCCCAGCAAGGAGTATCTTCAGGTATAAGAAACAAGCACAAACAGTTTTGAGCCAATGTCAAAGAGCATAAATCGTGCTTCATAAAAAAATTTAACCTTCTCAAACACATGGTTCACAAAACTGGCTGCAAGCAAAGCAAAGCATGTATGATAAGAATAGTTAGCATAAGTAATAAAAAGAGACGAAAATCTTGATAGTTGTAACAATGAAGTTGTCTAAATTAATTATAGAACACTCAAGGTGAAAGCTAGTCACCTTTGCATCAAGATGAGAGCTGATATGTTAGTTTGATATTTCACAACGAAATATCAACATTAAATGTTGGACATTGCTTTCATAGGTATGTTTTGCATCCTTTCATGTAGCATTTAGTGAGGTATACATAATGCTATATTTATCATGCATTTGTAAGCCTGGTCAATTACCTTTTAGAGACATTTGAGACGAAAATAATTCTCAAATTATGTGAGTACTTATTGCTGCAACTTTCCAGTTGTAGTCTTAAACCTTTCTCGTTAGGAACAACTGACATGTATGGCATACAGTATGTGCATTTACATGGAATATATAGCAAGCTAGGCATGAGGACTTGACCTTGAAGATTCTAGGCCAATAGCTAAAACATTTGTTAGTATGAGATGATGAGAATGATACAGGATGATGTGTATATCATGTAAACCCAATAGCTACCTGGTGGTAGGGGTTTCCTTGTACACTACTGCCATTCACGTAAACAGCCTTAACCAGAGTGACAAAGGTGCACCCTCTGAAGTGCCAACCCCCTTTATGACCAATATGTAGTATTTCTGGTACCCAAGGATGAGAGAAAGGATTGATTTACTTTTTTCCCAGGGGTGATATAATGTAGGTCTCCCTTGGCAGTTATGCTTTTGGGCCACTCCCACAAGCTAATGATTCTGTCGGGGTTAAAACTTGAATAGGTTACTATTTCTTATAGCACATAGCATAATGTGTACTAAAGGAATCATAAAGAACTTGAGCAAGACAAGATTTCAGGGAGGGTTGGAACCATTTGTCATGGACCATTGCCCTATGCTTATTACAGAGAGTGAAATATAAGGAAATCAGGTAAGTAGAAGGGTTGTGGAAGAAAAAAGGATCTCTTATCTGTTAGAATTTTCAGATTCTAGCAAGGAATATATCAATCTATAGAAATCTAAAAAAACTAAGCACAAGATATGATAAGAAATCACAAGGAACAAGGAGAGATAATACCCGGATTATATCTCTGAATCAGTCCTTAGAGACTTCAAATTTGAACCTTGAGATCTTCAATCTTGCCCTTCAATATTGGTCTGATCTGTCTATGTAATGTTGCCCACCTAGGGCTCCTTTAATTCTGATCCAATATTGCTCAGATCTGAATATAACCAATTGATTCCGATCTGCATGTATGCCATCAAGGTTTTCTCACAATATGTCGCTAATCTGCCCTGATTTTGCCTTCTATTAGATCTGTCATAATTCTCAGATCTAGGGCTGCAAGATCGGCCCTTATATTGTTCTTCTAGGGCTGCTCCAATTTGACCTAGTTCGACCTTCTTGGGCTGCAACAATTCACTCAAAATTATGCTCTAAATTCACCCTTCTAGGGCTGCAACAATTTGTCCAGAATTCTGCTCCAGCATTCACATCATGCATTCGCTCCAGCACTTTGCCAAATTCGCATGTAAGGAATTCAATCCTTGAGAGGAGAGAATCATGTTATGTTTTTGATGATCTCTCCTCTAAGATCGATAACATATATATATGATGCTTTTAGGAGATAAACTCCTCCACCCAAGGTGGCCGACTTGGGCCCTCCCAAGTGAAATAATAAATAACCTTTTATTTATTATTTACTTAAATTGCCACTTATATATATGTAATTAATATTGATAAACAATAGATAATAAATATCACCTATATTTATTATTATTATTTATATCGATTTACACTAATAAATATATCCTATATATTTATTATTATTGCCTTAAGATGGTTGATCTATATGCTGTAAAGGCCATAATATCAACATTATTTTTGGACTGATAATGATTCTTGAATGCTACAGATCTTGGCAAGATCTGTTAAAATAGTTAGGTATCTTCCTAAAGCGCTTCTGTATTAAGTTTGAAGTGTTCCACCATCTCTCCCTTGATAGCACATGAAATGACCATCTCAACAAAGGATTTGGCCATTCAATTACCACTTTTTTGATAGACAAACACCATATATTAAGAAATATAAGTCTGATACATAAAACAACATATTGAAGGATTATAACTATTAGTAACCAATACTATAGTGAAACTGAATCCATTCAAAGTCGCCGAAGAATGTTAGTAGAGTCTTAACAAAAGATGCAGCTCTAAACAAAATAAAAGCTAAATCCAAGAAGCAGAAACAAACTGTTGCCAGCCACCAATTGTCAACGTTATTTATCATTGCCCAAAAAAAGATAGTCACTGCAAACTGACAAAACTAAATCAAGTTGCTGTGCCCTTAGGATACTACCGCATTAGCCTAAGTTTACAGTAGAAAAACATTTGTATAGCAACTTGCATGGACTATATTATAGATTTACTCAAGTAAAAGAGTCATGATTAAATTGATATTGGAGCTTTGGCTTCAAAATCACACCGCTAAACTAAAGATAGATTAAGGAAAAATGAGTAAAGAATGCAAATTGAAACCTCCTCTTGACAGATAAAATGTGGAAAATTTAGTGGTACAAAAGAAGAAATGACCAAAATTGAAGAATTGGTACTCTATTAATGATTCTGGCACAAAGATTATTTCGCTAATTAAGAAAATCCAGTAGAAAATTGAACCAATTATGAGAAACAACAAAGGGTGGATGAACAATATTGTCTGCTCAAAGAACAATTCAAACAATGACTCTACAGATTCCCTCAAATACCCACCAAATGAGGACCTTTGTACAACTGATTTGTAAGAAAAAAGGAAACATGTGTTAAGAAAACTGATTATTCTTAAATATGGTGGGGAAAGCAAATCCGCATTTTTGTCATGGGTACGTAATGTAGAAGCTCATTTTGAGACATCGAAATTAACAGAGGAGAAATTTGTTATGGTCACTTTGTCACCAAGAAGGATAGGTAAAGAATGGAGAAATAGCATGTGATGTATTGTAGATCTAGCAGACATGTTCTATTATTAAAAGATCCAAATAGAGAGCTTTTCCCTAGAAGAGGATCTGATTGGAGCTTTTGCCAATATCTAAATAAAAGTCATATAGGGGCACTAATCTTTTAGTCATAAGATAGAAGTTGTAATGTCCCCTACTAGGGGGTTGTCAATTCTCAAATGAGTAAAGAATGCAAATTGAAACCTCCTCTTGACAGATAAAATGTGGAAAATTTAGTGGTACAAAAGAAGAAATGACCAAAATTGAAGAATTGGTACTCTATTAATGATTCTGGCACAAAGATTCTTTCGCTAATTAAGAAAATCCAGTAGAAAATTGAACCAATTATGAGAGACAACAAAGGGTGGATGAACAATATTGTCTGCTCAAAGAACAATTCAAACAATGGCTCTACAGATTCCCTCAAATACCCACCAAATGAGGACCTTTACAACTGATTTGTAAGAAAAAAAGGAAACATGTGTTAAGAAAACTGATTATTCTTAAATATGATGGTGGGGAAAGCAAATCCGCATTTTTGTCATGGGTACGTAATGTAGAAGCTCATTTTGAGACATCGAAATTAACAGAGGAGAAATTTGTTATGGTCACTTTGTCACCAAGAAGGATAGGTAAAGAATGGAGAAATAGCATGTGATGTATTGTAGAGCTAGCAGCCATGTTCTATTATTAGAAGATCCAAATAGAGAGCTTTTCCCTAGAAGAGGATCTGATTGGAGCTTTTGTCAATATCTAAATAAAAGTCATATAGGGGCACTAATCTTTTAGTCGTAAGATAGAAGTTGTAATGTCCCCTACTAGAAGGTTGTCAATTCCCAAATTCAACCCTCTGAAGCCTGGTCAATTACCTTTTAGAGACATTTGAGAGGAAAATAATTCTCAAATTATGTGAGTACTTATTGCTGCAACTTTCCAGTTGTAGTCTTAAAACTTTCTCATTAGGAACAACTGACATGTATGGCATACAGTATGTGCATCTACATGGAATATATAGCAAGCTAAGCATGAGGACTTGACCTTGAAGATTCTAGGCCAATAGCTAAAACATTTGTTAGTATGAGATGGTGAGAATGATACAGGATGATGTGTATATCATGTAGAGCCAATAGCTACCTGGCGGTAGGGGTTTCCTTGTACACTACTGCCATTCACGTAAACAGCCTTAACCAGAGTGACAAAGGTGCACCCTCTGAAGTGCCAACCCCCTTTATGTTAACATACTTAAGCTCCAATTCCTTACTTTCTCCTAAATTCAACCTGAAGGAGGATGGGGATTTACTTGTAGGGCACTTGACACCAATCTACAAGTAGGCTATGAGTATACTAATATCCCTACACAAAACCAACCTATCCCTCCTAAGGGGCTATAGCGAGTCATTGAGGATAGGCTATGAGTATACTAATATCTAATGTATTTTAAATAAAATATAACATATAATTCTGCTTTCACCATTATTAACAGATATAAATGCTACAACATATATATTAGACTTCCCTAACCCTAACAGAGGATGGTGGAATTACTATGCTAGGGCACTTGGAAACCAATCTACAAGTAGGCTCTCTCAAGGCTTCAAGACCCCGTCCATATCCCATCTTGGGATTCACCTACATTGTGAGGATTTACTCCACCTCTCCCTACACAAACCCCCTATCCTTATGAAGGCATTAGCAGAAGACTAAAGACTGGGCCATTAATCATATTGGTCTTTCATGTATTACAAATGTACATGCATGTAAGTTAAATTAAGCATGACTGTCATATAAATCTAGATTCCAGTATTATGCATATATTCCAAGATCATAATGTGGGTATTTGAATCTTCTATGTATTTCAGTTCTTATTTAATCCCGTGTCTTTTTTTTCAAATGAACTTTCTTCCCTTTATGTTTCTCAATGTGAGGGAAAAGTCACACCGTTTCATCATACATGCACTCCAGCAAAAGACACAACCTTTCACCATTAGCACCCTTGAAGGAGTGCAACTCTCTATTATTTTTGCCTTTTGAAAAGGACACAACCTTTCACAATCAGATCTGCACTTCTTATTTAAATCAGATACGTACTTCTAATTCCTCCTTTTCTGATTACAAAACAAACACTTATTTCCTTTATCCTTTTTTGAATCCCCATTTCAAATGAATGCTTGTCCCTTTTATATCTTCCCATATGAGAGAGAAGGCACACTACTTCATCATGTCTGCCTTTTGGCAAGAGTCACGACCTGTTGATGTTTGGTAGCTTCAGTCGGATAAACCTATGAGACAATACTATTGTGTATATATATATATATATATATATATATATATATATGTGTGTGTGTGTGTGTCATTATATTAATTAAAAGAATGTGTTAATGAATAGACATATCCCAGGAAGGGACATGTCTATTCATGTCTTGTCCACAATATAAATAAGATGGAGATTGTTGCCTTTGAAAAACACATACAATCAGGAGTGCTATTACATTTGTAGTGATCCTCGCAAAATCAACATGGTATTAGAGCTAGGCTGCAAATGTAAGAGAGTAGTTTGTTGATGGTGAATGTGTGACTATCTCAGAAAATATAGTCTTAGTACGGGAACTGTATCTCACAAATACACCATTGGATTTTGTTGCATTTTGGATATGTTGGTGATAAACAAATTTCGAAGAATCTCACCGGAGTGATTGGCAAAAAAGTGTCGGGTTCAAAAGTTATGACTGATTGTGTACGGGTCTATGTGAAAACCAGTGAGCGAAGTTGTGTTGCAGACTTTTGTCCACACCAAGTGCGAAGAATAAGGTCAAGTGAATTGTAGCAGATTTGTTAAGAAGCAAACTTCAGCGATTATATATCGGAAACTATGTCATTCCTGAATGCGGCGATTCATTAAAGACATAATTTGCGCACTGATATTTGAATAAAGTGACTTGATTAAAGAAGAAAAAAAAGTGTTGTTTAGTAAGAGGTTGAGGATGGTGAATTTGCAAAGTATACAGAGCAATTTCAATAATGATTAGTTAGACCTTGTAGCGGGTTTCATTAAAGAGACATTAATTTGTTATGATCGTGGTCAAGCATTAACAAAGAAGCACGTATTCAAAGAAGGGTGTTTCTTTCTAGAAAGCAAGCTTTAATTATAGAGTGTCACCTCTCTTGGAGCAATCAAGTCATTTCACAAGAAGACATAAGCATTGTTCAACAATATAAGAGTGGGAATTTTACATTGTGGGAAGAATAATAACCAATGTTACATTCTCATTTGAACCATCCTTAGTGGGGAGATGATTCAAAGGGAAGATGTCTTTCAAATAATCTCAGAAGGTGTTTTCTGATTTGATGTATATGGCCTTCATTGAAGTAACTTGTGTCAAGGATGTTGATGCGCAGATAAGTATTTATTATCCTTGAGTATTACTTTATCTATTTGTATTTCTATACGTATTAGAGCTATTTGCCTTGATCTTTTTCAGGGATGCTCTTACAGGAAAAAGAAGATTGATATCAGATTCACAGGGAGTCTGACTCTTCTGAGGTAACTTTGGACAAGGAGCTCAAAAGATTGAAATCAGATTCAGAGGAAGTCTAACAAGGTTATCTTAAGCAGTCTTGGATGAAAAGATCAACAAATTGATATCTGCTCAATAAGTTCTTCTCTGTGAGAGAAGTTCGAGGTGAAATCCCTTGTTTCCACCCTCTGCGCTAAGGCATGTGGATATCATGGTGGATATCATGTTTTAATGGGCTTGCCCCCTATGTACATCATGAGGAAGTGACGACTTCCAAATGATTATCACTTGTATTTGTTAAAGTTATTGAAAAGTGGCGATCTTAGAATAACTTGATCTTCTATCATGATAGACATCTTATGATGGCTGAAACAGATCATTATAGATGATATCTTGCATGGTGGATTGAGTTCCTTAAACAGGCCATGATCTTCTATCATGATAGACATCTTATGATGGCTGAAACAGATCATGATAGATGATATCTTGCATGGTGGATTGAGTTCCTTAAACAGGGCATGATCTTCTATTGTGATAGACATCTTATGATGGCTGAAACAGATCATGATACATGATAGGAATGTTCCTATGGTAAGTGCACATTACCTACGGACATTTGTTGAGTACTTGGTGGACATCATGAGACTTGATGTCGGTAGGCCATTACTCTGAGCACTTGGTGAATATCATGTGACTTGATATTCTGCAGGCCAATGCTCCCGATATCATGAGATGATATCTTTATAAACTTTTGAGTACTTGGTGGACATCATGAGACTTGATGTTGGTAGGTCGGTATTTTGAGTACATGGTGAATATCTTGTGAGTTGATATTTTGTGGCCATTACTCCTAATATCATGAGATGATATCTCTATAAACTTGATATAACATTGAGGCAATATCTAACCATGTGTTTATCCTCCCTAGCTAAGAGGGAGTGTTGATGTTTGGTAGCTTCAGTCGGATAAACCTACCAGACAATACTACTATAGATATATATATTTATTTATTTATTATATATGAGATATAAGTTATATATATATTCATTATATATGAGATATAAATTTATATATATCTAAAGTATTATTGTGTTAGAGAAACTAATACAATAAGACTATAGAAATACTATATATATATATATATATATATATATATATATGTCATTATATTAATTAAATGAGTTTGTTAATGAATAGACATCATCCACAATATAAATAAGAGAGAGATTGTTGCCTTTGAAAAACACATACAATCAGGAGTGTTATTACATTTGCAGTGATCCTCACAAAATCAACACAACCCTTTATAATTACAACCCTTTCAAAGAGTCACAACCCTTCATAATCACAACCCTTTGAAAAAGTCACAACCCTTCGTCATCGGTGCCTTTTGAAAGAGTCACTTCCTTATTTTCTTCACATTCCTTTCTTCTTCCGTTAATCCTTATTTAACTCCTAGGCTCTCCTCTTCTTCCGTCCTCCTTATCCCTTTCAAATGAACTCTCCCCCCTCATATATCTTATTTTGAGGGAGTTACAACTCTTCATTACATATCCCTTGACCTTTCATTAAATTTAGTTAATTTGAAATGATTATATTTTATTATTTATTTATTTATTTTAATTTTATTATTATTTATTATTAAATCCTATTTCAGAAAGGGGACATTATAGATGCCTTGGTGATTAGACTATCAATTTAAAAAAATGTATTAGTTAGATTTAGGACTTTAGACTTAGTAGGAATACAAAAGAAAATGGGGTAGCACGCTAAGTGGGCTTAACCTTGGAGGAAACTCCATGGTTAAGCACTCTTGAGTTGGAGCGATACTGGGATGGGTGACCTCCTAGGAAGACCCAATGCTTCACCCCCTGCGAGAATCACCTAGATGCAATGAGTGCTAAGTGTTCTATTCATTCGCAAGAGAGATGGGTTCTTGTGAAACACTACTAATGAAACATGGGTCAATGAATTTGACTCGAAAACTACACGGTTGAATCTTGATAGCAATATCGCAATTTGACTTGTGGAAAATATCTCCTTATCAAAAATATTGTAGTTACATGCAAGTAATTTTCATTGTCTTAAAGGCTGAAAACACAAGGGAGGAAGTCAAGATGAAACCAAACATATAGAAGAATATAGGATAAGTGATTGAAACTTTGAAAGGAGGGGGAAGATCATTTCATCAAAGAAAACCCTCTGAAATCTTCCAATCCACATACAAAAATATCAAAGAATATAATGCTATATTTGTGAAACACTCTCAAGAAACAAACTAGTTTGAGGAATAAACATTGAAATGGTAATTGAAGGTTAGAAGGATTAAAAGATTTAGAAAAACTAATCAGTTACCTTGACAATCCAGAATCTAGAAATAATTAGTAAAAAGTAATGGCAAAAACACTAGCTACAAAATGTAAATAAAGCACTCACATTTATATGCATGAGAGTTGGGTGACTAATGAAGTAGTTCCATAAAAGATGATTTCCGTCCATTTGAAAATTGTTTTCCTACAATGTTGAGGCTTATTTGAGGAAATGTTAATGTATTAGACATAGTTCACAAACTCAAACTCAACTCAGACTTGGCAGACCCCTAATTGACAAAAGTTTCTAGATTTGACTATGTGACCTTTTCCTAACACGAGGTTGGAGTCTAGTGATACTCGAGGGTTAATTGATCCTATAGCCGACCAGCACCATACCAACTTGTCCAATCATCTAGAGGTAAGATTGTTCCTCTTGACTAACTAGATACAGCTATATGTGGACCAATCCCTCTTTGTAGCAAAGAACTAGCAACCTATGAAAGGAGGCAAGTGGCTAGTATCCTCAAATAGAGTGCATCCTTGCCATGCAACATCCTTGATCCAATAGGGTCAATTAGAGCTAATGTAGCTCTCTCCATCCATGCCTCTAGTTTGTTGAAGGTTCGACTACAAAGATCAACAAAAATTAGCCACTATGTGTGAAGTAAATAAGACTCCTCATCAATATACATTTTCCAAAAGCCTTCATGAGTTATTTCAACTTTCCATCATGAGATGGAGGCACTCTTCCAAGCCTACTTACAAACCATCTAGGACTTTGAACATAGGCTGCCATATGAAGTGGGGTATTCATAAGTTCCACCACTACATCGCAATCAACCTAATATGCTCCTCATAAAATCCCAAGGTAGGATCACAATTATGAATGGTTTGCTTCATCTACAAATATACTATCAAATGTTTCACATGTATCTCCAAAACCAGAGCAAAAGAATTTGTATCAAAATAGCTAACGACTTTCATAACAAGCTCGACGAAAGAGCAAACATATCTATGAGTGCAAACAAGTTACAAAAATTAAAATTTCAAAAAAGACTAAAAATTTAAGACACAAATGACAAAGAGTTAATGCTATACAAAGAAAATTAATAATTTAAAAGTTACAAACATTACTAAATTAAATTTTTTATAAACTAATAATAAAACCAACAATTTCTTACCTCACTTTGGACCACTAATCATCATTAAAAAGGTCTTTTGTTTCATATTTCTTTCTTCGTGTGTTCTTGCCTCTAGCCATCTATCCCACTCTAAATTAACCATCATTAATTGTAAAGACTCTTGCAATTCAACCATCCTACCTTAAAAAATGTAGCTAGCATATCTAGTATCCACAAGCTTGAAGAATTACTTCCTTGAAAAAGTTCTAAACAAAGCAAGTAAGTGTCATGGTTGCAAATGAACATCTATATGTCTCTAGCTTCTACCACCACTACTATCACCCAACTTATCTTCCCAATGTCCTTTAATGCATGAACACAACATAGACTTCATAAAATGCTAAGTTACCGAATTCGGACCCTAGACCCTCAAACCGGTCCGTGTCCGAGTCTGAGTCAGATTCACAAATTAGTCTGTGCTCGGTCCGCACAGGGTCCATGTTCAGACCTGTGGGTCCATCCGGGTCCTCGCCATTGTAGATCCGGACGGACCCACAGGTCCAAACATGAACCCTGTGCGAACCAAGTGCGGACCCATGGGAATCCAATGAGGACCTAGGAGGACTACCCATGGATCCACGCGGACCGCCAGGGACCCACAACGTCCAAATGGGTAAAGCGGGCCCAAACTCACTTAAAAAGCATTTTTTTAGTGTTTTTTTTTCTCCAAACCCTAAAACGACCCTAATATGGAGCCTCCAAACACATTTCATTTCACATTTGCTCTCGCATTTTGCTCTCCATCTTGCAAGTTTGAAGTGAGGTGATTGTATTCGAAGGAGATCGATTGTTTTGATAATCCATATGATGATTGATGAACCCTTTCATGATTCATGAACATTGAATCATGTTTCAAACTTTAATGTACTATATTTTGAATTTTCATTTTGTAAATCAGTAAATCAATGTGATGATTTTCTTTAGGATCGTGAACATAGATCAATGATCAAGTATTTAAATTTTTAATGTTTATCTTTGACATTTGGCATTGATCAATGATCAAGTCATAGATTCATACTATGAAATGATTTAGTTTTACAATTATGTATATTTCTCTTATTTTTTTGTATAAATTATGCATATACACACACACACACACACACACACACGAACCCATACGAACCATAATGGAAAAAAATCACGAATCCACCAACCGGATTCTCATACCCGAACCCGTCCCTAAACACGAACCGGTAACTTAGATAAAATGTGTTTGTAAATGCCCACCACCATCAAGCCAGCTTACACAAGTTGAATCAATCACCACCTGTACAACATTAGAAGCTCCAACCACTTCTATAGAATCCTTCAAAATCTAAAATTCAAAATTCACATCCTTTCTCTTTCCTAAACAATCAATACTTCTAAGAAAATAAGAGCTATTTGAACATGTGAAAATGATATTGATGAGTGGTTGATGTATTATAATAGTCCACATATCCATGATGATGGGCAACTATCCCTTATACAAGTATCTAGTTTTTTCCATCAACACACTCACCTTAAAATATTCTCTACCAAAGAAGATGGAACATAGATTATGTTCTCCACGTGGGGGAAATGAAATACCAACTACTACATCTTTGAACTATTTATTCGAAATAGGGAGAACATTCCACATGAAATGGAATAGCATGGGCACTTAAAAATTAGAAATGAAAGACTTGGTCAACTCTCATGTTGCGCATTAAACAACCTTGTAACACTAGTAGTTCTTCATTTCCCTTAGTTGAAGCAAAACCCTCTCCCCTTTGACTTCAAACATTTATGATTTCAATAGGCATTGATATTACACAAGTAATTGGTAAAATAATTGAATTATTAATGAATGAGCAAGAAGCTCATATATAGTTTACAAAGACAATGTTTCTATTATGAAACAATCGTTGTTATTAGAAACATTCTAATATTAACAAGATACATAATATTTACCATTAAAAGAATAATAAACAAGATATTCAGAGATATTATTCTAATACCCTCCCTTAATGGTCAATCTGTAAACTACACCAAGGAACCCCCTGAACTTAACAAATTTATCTGGAAGGAGTGACTTGGTGAGAATATCAGCAATTTGGTCCACTATAGGAATATACTGCAAATCCACACATCAATCTTCAACCAGTTGTTGAATGAAGTGACAATGAATATCAATATGCTCGGTTTGCTCATGGAAAACTGAATTTTTGGGAAGTTTGAGGACCCCTTGATTGTCGCAGAAGAGGGGTAACGGGCCTGCCTGAGACATATGGTGTAATGTCCCAATTTTCATGACCCCCAGAGTTTGAGCGATTAGCCTATTATTGTGTCCCTCGTAGACAAATTATTATGGATAGAGAGTCTTCTGAGGCAAAGGCTTGGTTAATAGAGGTTCTTGTCTTCTCCAAAATATAGGATGTTCTAGTTTGGTCTTTGTTTGGCTCAGATTGGACTTTGTTTGGACTCAATTTCATATACTTACTATTTATAGTAAGTCTGAGGTTGATAAAGATGGTCCATTTCTATTTTTAGTAAGGCAATCATGCGGACAGAGGATGCAGTGATTGACTCTATGGTTCAGAGGGCTCGTCAAAATAATGGGTATTTAATGAGATATTAATATTTAAATGACCTTTAATGATTTTTTATTATTTAAGTTATATTATAAAGTTATAAGTTGACTTTATAATAAAGTGGGGGCCATGTTGAGGATAATGAGTAATTAATACTCATTGATTTAAAAGTGTGCTTTATTAATGATATATTATAAAGTCAACTCATTATTATAAAAACAAATATCAAAATCATTAAACAACCTTGCTAATGAAGATTCATGGGAAATATTATAAAAAAGCCTTCGAGAGAAATCAAAATTCATTCTATTAAACATTTGATTTTGTGAAATTGTGTTGTGTTGAGAACCAAGGGTTTTCAGATTTCTGATCTTGTAGAATTGTGAATTCTATCAAGACTTTGCACTCAGAATTGGTTGATCTTTGCCAGTGAATTGTGCCAGAGTTAATCTCATCCAGCTATTAAGATTGTGCTTAATTTGGTGTCCAAATTGTGAGGAAGATCCAGCGTTACTTATCAGTATCAATTTGCAGTGTGTTGGGAATGTTATTTAATGCAGATTGCTTCCATTAGAGGTCAGCGTTGGGAGTTTAAGGCAGCCGCTCTTCACTTGCAGGTAGCGGCCATTAATCAAGGGGGCTGCATTCTAAAATTTTGGGCAGCGTATGTATGATTTGAGGCATGTTTGTGCTATTGAATGTAACCAAACTGAATTGCATGCTGTGACGTCACTTAAGAGCATCAACAAAGGGCTGCGATATTATTTTGGTTGTCTATGACCGCACACAAATCAGCTCCAAGTTCCATAGTTTTACAATTGAATAAATGTAGATGCACATTTTATATCATATTTAGTAATGGCATTTAGATTGTGAGGCATAACAACTTATATTTGGTTTAGCTTATAAATGAAGGCAATATAGGATTGCATGCCATTTGTTTGTCAAAATGCTTAATTGTTGTAAGTGACTAATTTGCATAAAGATTTGCATTTGAGAATTGAAAGGATGCATGCCAAGTGTTTGTGAAAATGTCCATTGGCTGTAGGTGCACATTTTACATGTAGAAATCATATGTATGCATTCAAAAAGACAAAAAAGATTGCATTTGCATTTTAGTTATTTGCCTAGACATCTTAGTAATCATTTGCAAGCATTTAAAATTCATTTGAAACCATTCCAAGAAAGCAAAAACAATCTGAAAATAAAAAACAGCAAGATAGAGGTTTCATGCAAAGTGTTTGACAAAATGTCAAACATCCAAAATTGAAACAAGTGCAATGTTTGTCAGAGTTAGAACCACAAGGGTTCTTACATATGGATGTCGGAAAGCATTCTTCGAAGCCAAACTGCCTCACAACCTACTTTGACTGTTCCCCAATATTCAGCTTCCATTGAGGAAAGAGAGATTGCATGTTGCTTCTTACTAGTCCAAATGATAGCACCTGTGCCCAAATTGAAGACATACACGAAAGTAGACATTTTGTCATCAACAGAGTCTCCCCAATCCGAGTCTGTGTAACTGATGAGTCGGGAATCTTTAGTTCGTCCATAGAGGATACCAAAGTCTAGTATGCCCTTGACATAACACAGGATGCACTTCGTTGCAGCCCAATGATCTGAAGTAGGAGTTGTCATGAAGCGAGATATGTAACTCGCTACAAAGCTGAGATCAAGTCTAGTGGCAGGAGATAGATCAAACTGCCCACTAGTTGCCCTTACGCAGATTCTTCCTGGTGCCAGAGCACTCTTCTATGGGGCTCACACCATTTCATTTTTTGTTGTGGTCTGCTTCCTGGTGAAGCCTTGTAATTAAAATAAGAGCCTTAGTGCTCAGTGTGGTGTGAAGTTGAGTTTAGGTCCTAGGAGGTAACAATCTTCTTTTGTTTTATATTTGCTAAGGGACTCAGTTGATGATGTCATCCTGATGTCACCTGGTCCTAGGAGGGGTATAAATTAGAAATATGAGGGTTTGGGTTCTATCGGCACGTGTGTGCACTAGTGGTGACCTAATAAAGGTCTAGAAGGATAAAAAGAGCAAAAATTGCTCAAGCAACAAAAAGTTGCACCGCAACTTTTCAAAGTTGCTTAGCAACTATTTACTCTAAAGGGTTATAACCCTAACTTGGCGGTGAGAAGCCCTAACCAAGCACATACCCCGAGGTGAAGACATTATATGCTCTGAAAAACCCTAAGCCAGGGGTTGGTCATCGGATTGTACGACCAAGTGAGGGAAAACCTAGACTGTTACACTGTTTGGTATGCAAGTTTGCATATAGGGAACAAAGATTTGAAGTTAATGAATAGACTATGAGTCTTTTTGTGCTGTGAATCCTTTTATTGTATATAAACTTTCATTTCAAGTTCATGGATTAGATTTCTTTTCAAGTTTGTGTGGTGTTTTGTAAATAGGTTGAATCTTCAAGGTCACTGTCCAGTTTTGACTGGTTCTTGAAGATGGGTCTGTAGCTCCTATCCCCACCATGGAAACTTCATGGGATCATGGGATATGGTAGTACAGACCTCATACAGTGTACCATACAAAGTAGGGCCCTGGAAAGTTCAAGCAAGCATTTTTAAGACCAAGCCCTAGGCGAGCCTAGACTGTGCCCGGCTAGGTAAGGTCGAGTTTGTAGAGGTCCTAGAAGGCAAGGATGAAGTTTGCAGGCTTAGTCCTTTGGAGGAGTTGAAGTATGGTTAGTGAAGCTCCATTGGTGTGAAGGAGGAGCCACTACCAATCCAGACAAGGTGGTGTAGCAAACAAACAAGTTCAATGACCCTGTTAAGCCAAAAAGCCCTTAAAAACCCTCAGTTTGGATTAGGGCATTGTACAGATACTTGGGGTCCTAAAACCTAGAAAATCCTTGAGACCTTGGGAATTGAATAGGAGTCTCTTTGGAGAGTTAGCCAAGATTTGGCAAGGTTTGTAGGTGGTAGCCCTAAAAACCCGGAATGGAGGCCTAATTGGGGTTCATTCCTTGTAGCCCTATTTGGAGGGAAAATGAAGCAATTGGTAGGGAAGATGAATTGTCCAGGCCTTTCGGGTCACATGGAAAGTTGTATAAACACCTTAGAAGCCATCCTCATCCTTGCTAGGACCTAAGAAGGTGTTGGTGCAGTTGTGCCCTTATGAGCATATGTAAGGGAATGAAGCAAAACTAAGCAAAGGAGAGTCTTGAAGTTGAAGCACTTGTTCTTGATGGTTGGATTGGGCAAGGTCAGGGGAGTTCACAAGCAAAGGAAATCCTAGAGACCACAGGGTGTGAGGAGAACACCAAATTATCCAAGGAAGGGATAAAAGAGCATAGACTAGGCTAGTCTATCCCAATCTCCCCATCACATCCTCAACAAGAGAACCAGATTTTGCTAACAACTTTAGACCAAACTCCATAGGTGTAAGTGTAGGTTTGCAGTCCCACATTCTAAATTTGTCAAGTGGAGCTCATGCATACTTAGACTGAGAGATAAAGATGCCATGTGACTATTGTCAAACCTCGACACCTAGGCAGTAGTGTTGGTCAAGTCAGATCGAATCTATTAGTTCACGATTGCCATATACTATACGTAACATGCCCAGGGGAACTGCAAATAGATGGAGGGACCTGGAACGTGTGTCCAACAGAATTACTCGTTGGATCGACTATTGCTAGTGGATATACTAACACTGATACGATAAACGTTGTTGTTGGCAACAGTTTCATATACAACAACGTCGGTCATGTCAAAAGATTGGCATAAATTCTGTTTGATTTCTTGAATCAAAGATGTCGAACTGCAAGTGATAATCAGATCATCAACATAAATAACCAGAATGATGATGTCGCGACCAGTAGTCTTGACATACATATTCAAGTCAAGACTCCTCTGGAAACCCTAATCTGTGAGGTACTTATTAATTTTCATGTACCATGCCCGAGGAGCCTATTTAAGGTCATAGAGTGCTTTCACTAGTTTGAGCATTTGGTATTCTTTACCGGCAACCTTGAATCCAGGAAATGCGTCATGCACACCTCTTCTTGTAAACCACCATTTAGGAAGGCACTTTTGATGTCCATTTGATGGACCTTCCAGTCACATTGAGCTATCATGGCTAGGACTAATCTGAGGGTGCTCATCTTTGTTGTCGGAGCAAAGGTCTCTCATAATCAATCCCTTCACGCTGAGAGAAGCCTTTGGCAACAAGATGAACCTTGTACTTATCCGAAGTACCATCAACCTTGTATTTGACTTTGTAGACCCATTTGCATCCGATGGGTTTCTTTCCTGAAGGAAGATCTAACAGAACCCAAGTGTTATTTTTCAACAAACTATGATGCTCAATGTTCATAGCTTCTTCCCACTCAAGTATCCCTTTCGCCTGTGCATTTTGAGGTTCATACACACTGTGAATGTTGGCCATGAGAGCAAAATTTACATAATCAGAAGGTTTGCTCTTCTTCCGAGTAGTTCTACCCTCGATGACTTCATCATCATAAAGATCACCAATCATCTTAGCCCACCATTTAGGCTGGAGAGTAGAAGTGCCAACATCAGAAGCAGGAGGTGTAATGGGATCGTCATCATTAAATAGAAGATTGGATGAATCCTAAGGAAAATTCGGTGGTGTAGCTGCATGTCTAGGTGACCCTGTGGGAGAAGGAACTAGTGGAGAGGCAAGAACAGGAACAGTTGGAGCCTTCTTAGCTGAAGCCCTCCCATCAGGTGGACCTAATTGAAGACAGACACCCAAGTCTTGAGCCTTGAGAGACTATTCCTCTAAATCCATAACTGGGGGAGAGAAATGAAATGGCCCTCGTTCCTCATCAAAGACCACATCACGACTGAAGATGAGACAATTAGTCTCAATGTCAACTAGTCGGTAGGATTTGTGATTATCATTGTAGCCAGTTAGCATGAGTTTTTGGCTCTTGGCATCTAACTTGGTGAGTTTAGCATCAAGAATCTAGATAAAAGCAGTGGAGCCAAAAACTTTGAGATGACTGATTCTGGGCTTACGGCCTGACCAAGCCTCTTTCGGAGTCTACTTCATGACAGCCACTATAGGAGAGTGGTTGAGAAGATAGACAACAATGTGGACTGCTTCAGCCCAAAATTTCTTTGGAACACTCTTATGTTCAAGCATAGATTAGGCCATTTCGATAATCATGCGGTTTCTACGTTCAACAACACCATTTTGTTGAGGGGTGTGGGATGTTAATTGGTGCTTTATGCCATGTTCATAGAAATGGGAGAAGGCAGAGGAACAAAATTCTCCCCCATTATCAGTTCTAAGAGTTACAATATGTTGCCTAGACTCTTTTTCTACAAATGCTTTGAACTTTTGAAACAAAACAAACACCTCTGATTTTTATGAAGGAAATACACCCACATTTTACAATTGAAATCGTCAACAAAAAGTAAAAAATACCTAGACCCAGTGACAGAAGGAGTAGACATAGGTCCATAGATATCAGCATGGACCAGTTGTAATACCTTAGAAGCTCTACAGGAGTCGCCATATTGAAATGGAGTGCAATGTTGCTTCCCAACCTAACATGCTCTGCAAACTCCAAGGTTTTGGGTCTGAATCTTTGGCAATCCAATGACAAGATCTTCCTGAACAAGCTGAGAAAGATAGTGCACATTTAAGTGCCCATACCGTTGATGCTAGAGTATACTAACAGAAGAGCGATGGGCTGCCATAGCAAGCTCCTAAGAATCACCTGAGTCAACAAGTCTGAATAGACCATGATCCTCAAGACCCACAACAATAGTAGTTTGAGTCTCTCGATCAATGATACTGCACTAATGTGAACTGAAGATCATGTCAAGCTGAGGGGAATGTCTCAAAATTTGACTAATGGAGAGAAGGTTGAGTTCCATTTCTGGAACATAGTACACATCAAGGAAAATCAATTTCCTTCCTCTAGACTGGATCTATATATTGCCTTTTCCAACAACGATGTACTCTTCCCCTCCAAAAATAACTAAATTTGAGAATGGCTGAAAATCTGTGAACAAATCCTGATGATGAGTGAAGTGGTGGAAGGTACCTGAATCAATATACCAAGCAAAGGATTTTACATGATCTACAGGTCTTTCAGCCATGAAGGTGTAAAAGGCAAACTCACCCTGCTCTGTGTGCTCTGCAGCATGTGCTTGAGGTTGTGAACCAAATTGCTTGGCTTGAGCAGCTAAGCGTTTACGGCACTCCAACTTCATATGACCAAACTTATGGCAGTAGTTGCTTTGAAGTTTTCCTTCTTCGAGCCTTCTGATGACTGAGAAAAGGGATTCTACTGAGAAGACTGAGAGAACTAATAGTTGCCTATGGATTTAGCTGAGAAAGCTTGTGTGTTTGAAGATGAGCTGGTACCATTGTCGAATTGTTGTTTCCAACGATCTTGTTGTAGAAGCATTATGCAGAGACCAGAGAACGAAACATCAAAATGAGTGGAAGCAATGTTGAGAGTTTCAACAAAGTGCTCTTAGGAAATGGTAAACTCTTCAAGGTGATCACCACCATGTCTTCTTCCATTTTGCGTCCAATGGCTTCCAACTAATCTCAAATGTTCTTGATCTTATTGAGATGATCCTGTAGGGACACTGGTGCAGGAGCACCTAGGTTCTAAGCTAGCCTAGCTCCTAGATTTTAGCTTGTAGTGACCTTAGCCAAGTCACTGTCCAATAAGGACTTAGAGAAGTCCCTAGTGTGGGTGTGAAGAGATCCAATATGTTTAGGAATGTTACTAGTAGTCTTAAATAAGGTTTTATTAGGCTTGAGGGGACCTAAGAAAGTTGGTCTACATGCCATTTCAGGATGCCAGTCAGTCAAAACATAGGATTGACTGGATGAAATGGAGAATTAATATAGGAAATGGTCCTAGGAGGGTTAGAATAGTCTTAGAGGTCATTTAAGACCCATGTGGATGACTTAGGAAAAGTTGTCAACAAGAATGTAAAAGTTGTCAATGACAACTTTGCAATTTTTGCAAAGTTGTCATGACAACATTTTGTCAAAAGCCTGTCCGAGAGCCAGAGGTAGTTAGGGGTTGTTAAAATATAGGATCTAGATAGAGTAAATCAAATAAACTTAATGTTTTATCTATATGTTATTCTGAGTAGTGAGATGCTTACAAATTTGAATCGTAAGTCTGCAGATAGAAGACAATGCACATTGTTATTGATTGCTTCTACTAGACAATACGATCCATATTAATATAACTATGAAAGGTCATCTCTGCGTAGAGACATGACTCTATGTGGTTTGACCCACGTAGAGCCATGTCTGTACACAGACATGTTCTACATAAATGTACACACCCCTTCGTAACAATATGAATGTTACGCTAACTACCTTTCGGTAGTTAACGTAACATATCATATGTTACGTTAACTAGCAAAAGGCAATTAGCGTAACATCTATGCAGTGGATATTAACGGTTGTGTTAACACTATCGACTGTGTCGATATAAATCCCGGCAGTATGAATCAAATGCAATATTAATATAAACGATTCTTAATAACAATAATATATATATATATATATATATATATATATATATATATATATATATATATATATATATATATATATATATATATATATATATAATCGGCCATTATATTAATATGATTATCTCAATCATTTCGATGCTATAATCTAACACTCCCTCTTAGTGAGAGGAGATTGATATTCACAAGTGAGTGTTATTGAAATCCCCAACTTAATTCGGAGCTAAATTTCCTTTTAATAACACATAATAGCTTAGGATCAAGATTTCTGGCATAATCTGGAACATAATTCAACCTGATAAGAAATTTATCACAATCCCCGACCAATTCGGAACTAGATTTGATGATAAATGTAGGTGTCAAGATATCCGGCGCAATCCGGATCAAAACTTGAACCATTCGTTATCATAACCCCCGACTAAATTCGGAGCTGGATTAGATGATAACTTAAGTCAACCTATTGTAGGTCGTCACCTTACAATGGAGACTTCACACACAAGAAAGATCGTCATCTTTTAGAAAAACACAATATTGCAATATTTAATTTTATTCATGAATATATTAAATTACATATTAAGAGATAGAATCTCAGAAAATTTAATCACAATTTAATCATACCAAGTTTTTGTCTGAAGTACTCTACTTTCAACTTCGCAAGAGGCTTGGTAAAGATATCAGCATTTTGCTGTTCAGTACTTATGTAGACAAGTTTGATAACATTCATGTCTACCATGTCTCTTATATAGTGATAAGGAATCTCTATGTGTTTGGAGCGGTTATGAAAAACTGGATTTACAAAAAGTTTAATGCAATTTTGATTGTCACAGTAAACTATTGTAGGTTGTAGAGGCTTGCCAAACAATCCAAATAGTAGCTTCCTTAACCATACTGCTTCACAAGCACCCATAGATGCAGCCATGTACTCTGCTTCGGTAGAACTTTGAGCAACTGCTGACTGTTTTCTACTGAACCATGAAATCATTGCAGATCCGAGGCTAAAGCAACATCCTGTAGTACTTTTCCGATCGATAGAGTCCCCGGCCCAATTGGAGTCAGTGAATCCTTGGAGTTGTATCTTAACATTTTCATACTTTAGACCCAATTCAGTTGTACCACATAAGTATCTCAGAATATGTTTAGCAGCTGTCAAATGAATCTTCTTAGGTTCGCACATGAAATGGCTTAAGACATTCGTAGCATAGTAGATATCCGGACAAGTATTTACCAAGAACATAAGAGATCCAATTAGTTGTCTGCAATAGGAGGAATCTGTAGGCTCTGAATTTGCAGCATCTTCTTTGAGTTTGTGAAGATTTGTTTCCATTGGAGTGGTTAATGGTTTACATTCCTTCATGCCAAATCTAGTTACTATATCCATAGTATATTTCCTTTGATTTAGAAAAATGTAGTTTTCTTTCTGTACTACTTCTAATCCTAAGAAGTAGTGTAATAATCCTAGATCTTTCATATCAAATTCATTTGTGAGTTCTTGTTTGCATTTAGCAATGAGATGATCTTCTCCAGTAATTAGTAGATCATCAACATAAAGAACTATAATTACCATTTCACCTTTGGACATTTTGAAGTATATATTTGGATCGGCTTCATTCTTGGAGTACCCTAACTTGGATAGATACTTATCTATACGTTCATACCAAGCCCTGGGAGCTTGCTTGAGACCGTAGAGTGCTTTCTTCAATTTGCAAACATAATTATTGTCATGGGTGATGAAGCCTTTTGGTTGTTCTAAGTATACTTCTTCTATGATTCCATTTAAAAATGTTGTTTTTACATCCATTTGATGTATCTTCCATCCTTTGAATGCTGCAATGGCTATAATGGTTCTTACAAACATAAAGCGAGCAACTGGAGCAAAAATTTCTTCGTAATCAATTCCAGCCTTTTGAGAGAAACCCCTGGCAACAAATCTGGCTTTGTGTTTTTCAATACCGCCATCAGAAGCATATTTGACTTTGAATAACCATCTAGAGGAGATGACGGTTTTCCCTTTTGGTCTAGGCACTATTTCCCAAACATCATTTTTAATAATAGATTGGTATTCTTCAATCATCGCATCTCTCCAGGCTTGACATGTTAGGGCTTCTTTTACATTAGTCGATTCTGATTTTGTCAGTTCTGCCATTAGTGCAAGGTAACATTTTTTATTCCTTGTTCTTTTATTTTCTTTGGACATTTCATCTGGTTCAACATTGTTTTCCTCAAACATTTTTCTTGCCCATAATGGTCTTTTCTTGTTGTTAGGAATGTCAACATCTTCAAGATGAGATGAGGAAGGTTCAATGTTTTCTATTATGTTCTCTCTTTGATTCTCATTATTTTAAGGAACATTCTCCCTCTGATTCTCAATTTCATCATATTCTGTAATGTTCTCCCTCTAATTCTCATTTGATCCTTCTTCAATGAGAATGGAAATCTTTAGAGCAGTGTCCTCTTCAAACTTGATGTCTCTACTAACTTCAATGGATTTCTGTCCTGGTATGTATACCCTGTACCCTTTTGTAGTTTCACTGTAGCCAACAAATATTCCTCTCTTTCCGGAAGGGTCTAGTTTGGTTCTTTTCTCTTTGGGAATATGAATGTATACAGGACATCCAGAGATTCTAAGATGACTTAGATCTGGTTTCTTTCCTCTAAAGGCTTCCTCAGGAGTGATGTTTTCTAGAATAGAGTGTGGGCCTCTGTTCTGAATATATACAGCAGTGTTTGATGCTTCGGCCCAAAACAAAGTGTGAAGATTTTGGTCATGCATCATGGCTTTAGCAGCTTCAATGATAGTTCTATTTTTCCTTTCTGCTACTCCGTTCTGTTGAGGATTATAAGGTACTGTATACTCCCTCTTAATCCCAACAAAAATACAAAAATCTTTAAAGTTTTCATAAATATATTCACCTCCGTTATCGGATCTTAGAACTTTTATTTTCCTCCCAGTTTGGTTTTCAACTAATGCTTTGAATTCTTTGAATTTTAATAATACTTCATTTGATTCTTTTAGTCTAAGAAAATAAATCCAAGTTTTTCTAGAGTAATCATCAATGAAAATCACATAGTATGAAAAACCTCCAAGGGAGAGGGTAGACATAGGTCCACATAAGTCAATGTGAATGAGCTCTAATACAAGTTTGGTTTTGTGTTCACTAGAGGGAAAATATTTTTTTATATTTTTTCCTAGAGCTCATCCTTTACAAATGCTTGTATGTTTTGAGTTTAGATTTGATATCCCTATAGTAATTTTCTTAAGGGAGGGAAGAGTGTTAAATCCAAGATGGCCTAATCTTCGGTGCCAAAGTTCATTGGTGTTAGGTACTTCATGACTTAGGGCTGATTTGATACTATTTCCTACTTTGTATAAGCTTCCATCTCTATATCCTAAGGAAATTGCATTTTTAACATTAGTGTTCTTTGTCCATATTAGTACTTTATCTTCTTGGAATGTAACTCGATATCCTTGATTAGCTAAACCTGAAATTGAGACTAGATTTCTTTTTATGCCTAGCACAAATAGAACATATTTTAATAATATAGTTGCCCCTGATTTCAACTTGATAGAGCAAATCCCAACTCCTTTTGCTAGATAAGTGGAGTTGTCTCCAATTGTAACTTCTTCGGAAGAATCTTCTTCTAGAGTTTCGAATTGATCTCTGAATCCTGTGATATGCCGAGATGCTCCACTATCAATTATCCAGGTGTTTTTGTTAGGGTTAACTTCACTTGATAATGCCAAGAAGAATAATGATATTTCTGCTCTTTTGACTTCAGCTAATGCTGCTTGAATTTTCTTTTTCTTAGGGAAGAATTTGTGTATGACCAAATTTATCACATTTGTGGCACTGAATTTTGGAAAAGTCTCGGTTTTTGTGATATTTATTTGGATTCCGTACATGACTTGTGTTGAAGTTTCCTTTCTTATTTTTAAATTTCATTTTATTGCTTTTAAAGTTTGATTGGGTATGTAGGGCTTGAATCTCATTTCCTTTGGTAGGCCCGATCCCTCTTGATATTAACCGAGATTCTTCTTGAATGCAATCATTCTTGAGTTGATCAAACTTGGGTAGAGAAAGACCTCCAGTTATACATTTAATAAATGATTCCCATGTGATGGGTAATCCTCTAAGAGCTATTAGTGTTAACTCCATGTCATCAATATTATTCCCAATAGTGGAGAGTTGATCTCTTAAATCGAAAATTCGAAGAAAGTAAGATGTAACTGTTTCCCCTTTATTCATCTTTAGATTTAGAAGTTGTTGTTTGAGAGTAAGTAATCTGCTAGTATTGTTAATCTCAACTGTCTCTTGAATAGTCTTGAATACTTCACAGGCGGTTTTAAGTCTTGCAATAGAGGGGAGAATGTGATCTTTAACAGCATCAATTATGATCTTCTTTGCTTTGTTGTTACGTCTTTTCCAAGTTGATTTCTCAGGTTCTTCCGGCATATTTTTATTTTCCTCAACATAGGAGTCTAACTCGAGTTCTTCAAGCAATGTAAGAATTCGAATTTTCCATGAGAAGAAATTGGATGCGCCTTCGAGTCTGTCTTCTACCTTGATGCCGCTAGCCATTATAATGTCTCTTTTGTTTATAATGAATTTATAAGAATTCTAAGTTGGTTTAAATGATTTTTCTCTATTGAAGCTCTAATACCATGTTAAATATAGGATCTAGATAGAGTAAATCATATAAACTTACTGTTTTATCTATATGTTATTCTAAGTAGTGAGATGCTTACAAATCTAAATCGTAAGTCTGTAGATAGAAGACAATGCACATTGTTATTGATTGCTTCTACTAGGCAATACGATCCATATTAATATAACTATGAAAGGTCATGTCTGCGTAGAGACATGACTCTACGTGGTTTGACCCACGTAGAGCCATGTCTGTACACAGACATGTTCTACGTAAATGTACGCACCCCTTCGTAACAATATGAATGTTATGCTAACTACCTTTTGGTAGTTAACGTAACATATATGTTACGTTAAATACTGAAAGGCAGTTAGCGTAACATCTATGCAATGGATATTAACGGCTATGTTAACACTATTGACTATGTCGATATAAATCCCGACAGTATGAATCAAATGCAATATTAATATAAACGATTCTTAATAACAATAATAAAATATATATATATACATATATATATATATATATATAGAATCGGCCATTATATTAATATGATTGTCTCAATCATTTCGATGCTATAATCTAATAGGGGTCAATCTAACCAATTGGATCGGTTCCCCTATGATTATTTAAGACATATTCTGACCAAAGAAGAGGGTTGGATCTCTGTAATGGTTTTGGTTTTTGTTTTTAATAGACTGGTGTGACTGTGTGACCGTAACAATGCCTAAAAGCTCAGTTATCCTCAATCTATGGATTAGACCGGAGCATTTTCATTGCATGTATTAGTTCTACATAGTTTTCTAAGTTCTTTTGTGTTCTGTTTTGGTAGCTAGGCTTTTCTTGTTGTGTGTTAATAAATTTCTCCTCTGTGACCACTTTACTGGTTCATCCGGAGTGAAGAGCACAAAAATGGCCCTAGCATGAAATCCCATGGAGGGAATTGTACGGCCCTTTGGGATATGCTAGGGTATTGTAAATACTTTGTACATATGTATTATTTTGGCCAGGTTTGTAGTGGAAGCATTTTTGGAGTCAAGCCCTAGGTGAGCCAAAGCATGCCCGGTTAGGAAGCTTGACAGTGAAGCAGCAAATGAGAGAAGGCTCGAGGATTGAGGAAGTCAATTCAAGTGCAGAAGAGTGACGTTTAGATGCCAAAGACTCAATCCTAAGAAGGAGAGTCCTTGATCAATCCGACGAGGGGTGTAAAAACCAAACCCTCACTGAAAACCAAAGAGACCTAATTAGGCCTAGAAATTAGGCATGGTTGTAGGAAAGTGCAGTACGGCCAACTTGAGGATCCAAGAACTTGTGAATCCAGGAGAACTTCGAAAAGGATGTCAGAATATGGTTTTAGTTTTTCAACTTGTTTGGAGAGTTTAGGAGTTAAGCACTAAAAAGTGAGTTTGGAGACCTAGAAAGGCCTAGTAGGGCTTTAAGATTAGTTCTTGGAGATCAACTTGTGAAGGAAGATAGATGGAGGGTGATACACCTCAAATCAATTCAAAACAATCTTAAAAGAAGCCTTCTAACCTGATTGCATAGCAATGACAATTGTTTGGTAAGAGGATGAATTCAAGGAATGAATTCATGTGAAGGAGTTAAGGACAAAGAAGGGAAACACACCTTGGTAGTGAGGTCTAGTGGAGAGGAGGTGACTGTCAAGAATCCCTTAGTGAATAGGGTCTAAGGTAACCCTAGTGAAGGCCAAGAGAAGAGCCTAGAACAAGTCCTAAGTGAAATAGGACTAGATAGCAAAGACCTCCCTATCAGACACCTGAAGGACACCTGGTCATCCATCATGATTGTGAAAAGCATGATCTTTAGGAAGAACGCACGGCTCTTATCAGAGGTTTCATGTAAGCCTTTGAGATGCATCCAAATTTCAGCAATTGTTTTATCGGAAGGAACCTGCGAGAGTTGATCATCAGTAACTGAAAGTTTGATGAGCATAACAACTTCTCGATTTTTGCTCATCAAATTTATCCAGCTCTTTGCCTTCTTCCTCAGGACGATTAGTCTTGCCCAAAACAATTTTGTCAGGACATCTGTATTCAAAAATCATCATCATACACTACTTCCAGGTATTATAGTTTCTGCTGTTGAATTTTTGACTCCCCTCAAGCAAGATATTCATCAGAGGTGCCATTGTAGAAAACTGAGGTCAAAGGTGGTTGACCAAATGGTGGCACGAATATCAAGGTACATTATGTTCAACAGGTGAAAATCACTTTTTGAAGAAGACTGAGGCAAAAAACAAGAATAGACTTTGAGATTGAACAAGAGATTTCTAGGCACGGATCCCAATGCAAAAAAAATCGAAAGGCCCAAAAAAATTTGAAAGACACCCAAAAATCCTCTTAAAAAAACCACCAAGAATACGTGATCAAAAATTGAGACCAACAAAAAAACATGGGATTTTTGGCAAAACCCTAGTCGACTGAAAGTAGAGAGCCGAAATTTTAATAAAAGAGCAGACAAGCTTCAAAAATGAAGTTCTAGCTGAGACAATCAATTATGGAAGTTGGAAATCCCATGATGAGCAAAAAACGACCATGATTGGATGCTTCCACTTCTCAGCTTGCACTTGATGAATTTGAAGATTTTGACGCCAATACTATTGTTGTTACTGCTGATCCCATTGGCCTTAGCTCTATTGTTGAGTCAACTAATGCTAAAGAAGAAGATGAAGAAGAAGAATATTAATACATTTTTAATTCATTAGTTGAACTTGAAACAATGATACTTGAACTTGATGTTATGATTTAGTTTTAATGTTTTGAATCTTTGATGTTGAACTTGAAGTATATGATGGTATGATCACAATTCATGATGCTATGATTACAAGTTTATGGTGTTTTTGTTGTTTAAATGTTTTTAAGATACTATGTGACATTCTAATTTTAACTCATGCTTCTAGGCTTCATAAATATGTATATATATATATATATATATATATATATATATATACACATACTAACGAACCCAAACCCCTTTTCAAAATTTTGTTGAGCTTGCGAACCGGTTCTTCATACCCGAACATAGAACCGAACTCGAACCGGTAACTTAGATAATAATACTTAAGATAATTTGACAAATGGAGACCCATACAAAGATTTCTCATATCAATTATATGCAATGGAAAAAATTAGGCCTAAGTGTACAAAGGGTTGGGACACGAGCAAAATTTAGCTTTGCATCTGCAAGATTGAGTTCCAACACACCCTTCCTCACTCTTCACCTAAGGCAATTCACTTGCTAGTTTAGAGATTAACTTGGCCTTGGGAACCCAAGCAGAATTATCCCAGCTCTTGAGAATACTTCCAAATGGTTCCACACAAAACTACCTATTAAATTAAAATGTTCCAACTTCCAACCATTTGCCTACATTATCAAAAACAAGAACAGTCAATTGCCAATCAGAGGACTTACGTCATCAAATACTTTGGGAACAAACTTTTGGGATTTCTTGAGTAGCAATGCCATCTATAAGGCTCCTAAACTAGAAGATTTACCATCAACAGCTGAACCGCAATGTTCAAAGCAATTATATAGGAGAAAAAAAGTTGTCCAAGGGTGAGAAACAATGAAAAGAACTGGATTGGCTCTTCCCGATTGTTCAATATAAATTTTATAATATTCGCAACAGTATCTAGTTCCTTTTGTTCATGCCAGACAGTTTTTTATTAAAAATAAATTCACCAATCTTGGAAAGTTAAGTCACAGGCCACAACAAATTCTTCTTGCAATATAATTAATTAGAATCCCTTTGTTTTTTCATCCAACAAATTATATAACATATAATTCTGAAAACAAACATATAACAAGCACCTGAAAATCGTGAATAATCTCCAACTGGAACGTTGGCTTCTTAAATACTGCCGCCACCTCAAAAGGAGTCACGTGAATGAGAACTTGCAGCACATGGGTGTTAGATTGACATGCCACGCCCAGAATATTGAAGCAGCCGCCTGCTACTCCTAACGTGAACACTCCAACCACTATCACTGTTCAAAGAAATTGCTACATGTTCAAATTTCTTCCACGTGACCAGATAATTAATCTCCAGCACTGTTAACAGCTCACGTCCCAGATATTAATTGACGCCAGCAGCAATAACATTAATTCGCTGTTTGGAGATAACGCCTATGCAGGTGTATTTGGAAGTGACCAAGAATTCTCAATTCTTATTAGGAAATACGATAATCCTCTCAAGGCACAATACCAACTTTCGATAACCAGAATTTATGAATTGCAGCGCCCAGAATAGTTTCAAAAAATCAAACATATTGTATCAAGGGATACAATTTCATCAGCAACAAACCACCTCCAGATTTGAACTTCCACAAATTGTAATAAATAATTTGACCTCCAGTTAGCTTTATCAGAACTTCCATTTGAATGAAAAATTCATTCACAAATCTGGAGGTCAAATTAATCCAATATACAACAGCATTGAATTGATATACAGAATTAATCAGTTGTGAAATTCATCATTACAGGGAATGGCTCAAATCACCAGAAAGAGGAATCTGTCCTCGAAACCCTAGCCAAGGCAATTCTTCACAAACTTCAATAAAATAATGATTGCATCATGAATGAAAGTGCTTTTTCGAGCAAAATATATATAGCTTTTTCGAAAAAGCACATTTTTTAATATTTCACTTAATTGGCTTTATTAAATACTCACTTTATAATATAATATTATAAAGTTAAAAGTTATTAAATTAAACCAAAATAATTTAATTTAATAACATCATTTAAACTTCAAAGCCACTGCACTGACAGACTGCAATCAAGAAATTCTAGCAAAGCACCAGGACCAATTGCCTAGCCGAGAATAGACACTGCCCTACCAAAAATAGCCACTGCTAAAAATAGACTTACTAAAAATAGTAAGTCACACAAACTGAAAATTCTCTGAAACTCAATCCTGAGATGTCTGACGCTCCATGCAGACACCCTACCAATCCTGGCCATACCAGAAACCCCACTTACTAAAAATAATAGTTGGCCAAAATGACCCGAACGAAGAGCAGAACTAATAATTTGAATCTCCAGAATGGAATCCCAATGCCGGCTCCACAATCTGACCCCCTCTGAACACCCGATTAGCTTGCGAGGGTCGCCAAACCAAGCTAATCCCGAAGTCTAAAAAACGGGGACATTACAGTCCTCCCTTCCCAAGATTGCTTGACCTCAAGCAATTAGGAAAAACAAGCAACATCACAATCCACCCGAATCCCAAGGATGGTCACAGGTAATGTCTTGATCCGCACTAAACTCCTGTGAAGAAAGAACCGACATCAACCAAACACACACCACTGAAAACAATAGCTGTAAACCAACTGTAGATGCCAATACTGAAAACAACCCAATGGAACTCAACCCATTTGCAATAATAACTCCGTCAAAATCTGAGTCCCTATCAATCCAGTACTCACACCCAACTGCACTAAGGAAACAACAGTGACCAAATGTGCCAGGATCACTGTTATCAACTCTGTCCCCTGATAAGCAGTCCTGAGTGTGTGGACACTGCAAGTAATCTAACTTGCAACTGCCAAAACCATCTACAAACGATGGTGCTAATCCATCCCATAATGGATGGTAGGATACTGGAGCCGGTTTACCTCTGTGTGAAAACAAATCTTCCACCTGAGGGTCAAAAGAAAAATGATGAGCATATCCTACCGTGAAATGCTAGAAAGAAACCCCAATCTCTGTCAACTGCTCATCATAGCCAAACCAGGAATTAGGAAATGGCTCCAATCTCTGACTCCGTATAACTGCAGACTAGGTAGGGTCCTAAGCAACCCTCTCAACGAACCCAACCTCAAAATTCCTGTGGGGAAGCATAGTAGAAAGAGTCTCCACAATCTTCCCGACCAACCTCCGAATAGCAGAAGAGCCACAGATGAGAGTACCCTCAGACACCCCATAAGAGTCCTAACATACATCTGCACTCTCCAGCAAATACTCCATAAAAGATTCAATGCAGTAAAAATTAAACGTGAAAGCATCAACATACTCCCCTGCAATCCACAGATGATCCCTCTGAAAATGTGGCACAGCCAACTGTACCACACCGTCAGCTACGTGAGGAAGATCAACTTGAGAACTCAACTCCACTGGTACTCCTACCTCATCCGTACCAAGTGCTCTCAAATCCTGAACATGTGTGTCTGCCCCAACATCATGTTCCTCGATACCAACTGTAGGAACAAACTCACCGCCAACCACCTCAATATGCAAACGAACTGGGTCTAGGGCTGGTGTGGACCGCAAATGCTCCAACTCCATGGTCACCTCCTCTAACTGAATCTGCGACTCCTGAAGATTCCGCTGAGTGTCCTCCAAAGCCTCAGTAGTCGCTGTGAACTCTTGGGTAAGCTCACTCACCTCCTCCTCCCGATCCAACAGTGCCTCATAAGCTGTACTCCCCCACTCAACTAGGTGATCTCGGTCGGCTACCATCTGTAAGTAATCCTGTCTCAAAATCCTGACAACTTCACGCAAAGCATGAACCTCTGTCAATGAAAGGTAACCACCGCTGGAGTCATCTGTCATAGGAACGCCCCAACTATTAACAGCCAACAACTGACGTGCAGCATCGAAATGCTCAAGTGCAGAAGTAATATCTCTCTCACCCACTTGCAACTGGCTAGTCACATGATGACTCTACACAACGGGCCTCCTATGAACAACCTCGAATGCGCTGTCCACACTATGAGAGGAAGCTGAATCCAACAAACTTCCGTCAAAATCACACTCTCTGTGTACTTACATCTGAGTACACCTCTACACTCTGAGTACAAGCATCAGACATGTCCTCATCTAACCCCGAGGAAGCTGCTACTGAATCTAACTCAACACCATCTCCAGCTACCTCGTCCTCTGCAACCATCTGACAATCCAGATACTGAGACACATCCTCATGAGTCACTGACAGAGTAACCCTCTCTCTAGACATGGAAGCCCTGGCTATAATAAACTCCTGCCACTCGAAAGCTTCCCTGTCCTCATTTGTGGGTTTCGATAACACCGAATCATGGAACCCCCCTCCACCAAATGACAACGCTGAATCTACGCCCAAAGTCAGATATAGAAAGCCAGGAATACTGCAACACGCATCATCCTCGCTCTCACTATCGGAGATATCTGCAATGCTAGTGTACACATCCTCTAACTGCATCTCCTCCACTAACTTTGGCTGCAAACACAACTCAACGTCGACATGTGGATAGACTATACTGTAGCATGGAATTACGTCTGACAAATCATCTGCAACACTCCCATCCTGAGTTGCATCACTAGAAAGCTCCATGCTCACATCCTCAACACAGGAATAGACCACTGTCTCCTGTGCTGATCCCACACTGCGACTGCTATCAAATATCTCTAAACTGTCAGAGCTCATATGCTTCTCGCAGTCATCACCCAACAACTCACAGGGGGTGTCATCTCCCATGCAACTCACAGCATCCTCAAAAGTATCATCAAAGGTGTCAACTCCTACATCTCCAGCTACAACCTCAACTGCTGACACGTGATTCTGCACACATGACTCCACGTCAAGTTGTGCACCAATAATGCTAGAGCTCGAACTATCATCAACTGACCCCGCTGTAATGCCCAAATCTCCAACCTCACCACTGGGAGACTCCGTACACGCCCCAGTCTCAACTGAGGAAGAAACTGCCTCCTGAACTGGAGCAACACTACTACAGTTGACATATACATCTCCAATAATAACTCCCTCCATGGAAGAATCTAAACACTCGGTAATAACTGCAACATCAACTGACTTTGTACAATCTGTAGTGTCTGCTCTGGTAGCCTCAACCTAGTGATGCTCAACTCTGTTGTCAACCAATGGCACTGAAATATCCACTGGCTCTTGGGCAATAAATCTATCATCAGCACTGCAGGTGAGAATAGCAGGTGCTGAACTAGATGTAGGGATATCAGCATCATCGATTACTGTCGAAGAAAACTCCAATCTTCTCCCCTGCAAACTAGGTGTCGGCCTTCTAAAGGCGGAGACCATATATCTCGCTGCCCTGTCTACTGTAGCTGGATCCAACAACCTCTCTGCCAATCTCTGTTGATGCAATCTAAGTCTCTCAACGCTTTCTGCTAAAGCATTTAAATCCAATCTATTTCCCTTACTGCTATGACAACTCCCTGAACTAGATCTCCTGTATTTATCCATAGCTAGAAAATAGAAGTGCTAAACACTTTAAAATAACTTCTGAATTAAAAAAAAGTCCAGACCCCACAGGATGGCAGGAAAAGAGCTCTGATACCACTGAAAAGAACCGGATTGGCTCTTCCCGATTGTTCAATATAAATTTTATAATATTTGCAATAGTATCTAGTTCCTTTTGCTCACACCAGACAATTATCTTCATACTGGAAGTCTAAAAGTTGGTGGAAATTGTTGTTTTCATCCTCTGTGTGTTGGAATGCGGAATTGTGGAAGTTTGAAATCTGAAGTTTGTGCTTGCTGGAGAAATCGTGTTAATTAATTCAACCACTCAACGGTTTGGTACAATTTTGGAAGCTGATTATTTATTTCTTGATTATTGAAAGTAATTGGCAAAGGGAGATTATCGAATTTATTGACTATTATATTGTATTCATGCTGCGACTGCAAACAAGGTGGTGATGTCACTTATAGCAGCATATTCATTAAATTCTGGGCTGTGTCTGCATATATATTGGAATGCACTCATCTTTTCAGATTGTTCAATATAAATTTTATAATATTCGCAACAGTATCTAGTTCTTTTTCCTCATGCCAGACAATTTTTTATTAAAAATAAATTCACCAATCTTGGAAAGTTAAGTCACAGGCCACAACAAATTCTTCTTGCAATATAATTAATTAGAATCCCTTCGTTTTTTCATCCAACAAATTATATAACATATAATTCTGAAAACAAACATATAACAAGCACCTGAAAACCATGAATAATCTCCAACTGGAACGTTGGCTTCTTAAATACTGTCGCCACCTCAAAAGGAGTCACACGTGAATCAGAACTTGCAGCACGTGGGTGTTAGATTGACATGCCACGCCCAAAATATTGAAGCAGCCGCCTGCTACTCCTAACGTGAACACTCCAACCACTATCACTGTTCAAAGAAATTGCTACATGTTCAGATTTCTTCCACGTGACCAGATAATTAATCTCCAGCACTATTAACAGCTCACGTCCCAGATATTAATTGACGCCAGCAGCAATAACATTAATTCGCTGTTTGGAGATAACGCCTGTGCAGGTGTATTTGGAAGTGACCAAGAATTCTCAGTTCTCATTAGGAAATATGATAATCCTCTCAAGGCACAATACCAACTTTCGATAACCAGAATTTATGAATTGCAGCGCCCAGAATAGTTTCAGAAAATCAAACGTATTGTATCAAGGGATACAATTTCATCAGCAACAAACCACCTCCAGATTTGAACTTCCACAAATTGTAATAAATAATTTGACCTCCAGTAAGCTTTATCAGAACTTCCATTTGAATGAATTCTTCACATAAATTTATCAGCATTCAAATTCCGGAAATGAAACTTCAATCAATCCAATATACAACAGCATTGAATTGATATACAGAATTAATCAGTTGTGAAATTCATCATTACAGGCAATGGCTCAAATCACCAGAAAAAGAAATCCGTCCTCGAAACCCTAGCCAGGGCAATTCTTCACAAACTTCAATAAAATAATGATTGCATCATGAATGAAAGTGCTTTTTCGAGCAAAATATATAGCTTTTTCAAAAAAGCACATTTTTTAATATTTCACTTAATTGGCTTTATTAAATACTCTCACTTTATAATATAATATTATAAAGTTAAAAGTTATTAAATTAAACCAAAATAATTTAATTTAATAACATCATTTAAACTTCAAAGCCACTGCACTGACAAACTGCAATCAAGAAATTTTGGCAAAGCACCAGGACCAACTGCCCAATCGAGAATAGACACTACCCTGCCAGAAATAGTCACTGCTAAAAATAGACTTACTAAAAATAGTAAGTCACACAAATTGGAAATTCTATGAAACTCAATCCTGAGATGTCTGATGCTCCGTGCAGACACCCTGCCAATCCTGGCCATACCAGAAACCCCACTTACTAAAAATAGTAAGTTGGCCAAAATGACCCGAACGAAAAGCAGAACTGATAATTTGAATCTCCAGAATGGAATCCCAACGCCGGCTCCACAATCTAACCCCCTCTGAACACCCAATTAGCTTGCGAGGGTCGCCAAACCAAGCTAATCCCGAAGTCTGAAAAACGGGGACATAACAAACAAATGCTCCACAATAAATGTAAGAAACATGAAAAAATATCACTTCAAATATGGTATACAAAATAAAAATCAAGGAAAGATCCAATGAGCATCATAATGAACATATAGAGATACCTTTATTGTTGAAAAGGCTCCAACCACTTTTGTGAAAACAATGAACACCAATATGTGTTATGCCCTATGAGAATGGTGAATAAATGTGTAATGGAGTGCATTCAAGTATTTACTTGGTCAAGCTGCCAAAAACCACATTTTCAAAATCAAGAAAAAAAGTCGGAAATAGAACCCTACCAAAAAGCCAACATTGTCATTGAACCATCATGAAATCATTGTAACATCAACTTTGACTTGACCACATTTATGGCATGAAGCTTTATTCTTCATTTTGCACAAACCTCTTCACATGGTTATAAAGAGCACCATATCATAGAGTGTTATCTAATGTCCTCCATTATGTAGAAACATCCTCTTTTCTGTCAATATCTCGATTACTATTTGTTATTGCTATGTTCTAAGAATAGAACAAATAGTTGACTTGGTATGATTGCCCCATAATATCAAAAGTAATTGCCTATCTCACACCCAAATCCGAGGATAGCACATTCCTATCTCTAATCTCTCTCTATTCACAGAGTTATAAAGTATAGTTACTTAGGGCATGGTTAAGTCGTTCAAATACCAATCAATTAAAGTCCATCATACAAATTCCTTATCTACATTATTGGTATTTTACAATATTAACATCATTGTGTTCCATTGTTGTCTATGCTCTATAGCTATTAATATACAAGAATATCTATCCATCACCATTAATTTCCTATAACCATAAATGGGATGCATTTGAAGATAATTATGCCCATAGAACAATCTTGCACAAGCAAGAATAGCAACTAAAAGGCTCCTAGTGGAAAGGATAAATCTTTGTGGGGATTCAAAGCACATGCATCGTAGATAAAATGGAGCATTCACCTATTATTAAAATTATGAACTCGCAATAATAGCTATTAATATACAAGAATATCTATCCATCACCATTAATTTCCCATAACCATAAACGGGATGCATTTGAAGATAATTATGTCCAAAGAGCAATCTTGCACAAGCAAGAATAGTAACTATAAGGCTGCTAGTGGAAAGGATAAATCTTTGCGGGAATTCAAAGCACATGCATTGTAGATAAAATGGAGCATTCACCTATTGTTAAAATTATAAACTCACCATAAAAACAATGTATCATGCGAGGATAGTTTTCCAAATTACAAATATGGCTTGTAAATTCTCTTCAACTCCATTTCTCAACCACCAAACAGCCACCTTACAAACCACAACGACAATACAACAATATATCTCTAATAGCAGACACTACCACATATAACACATGATTGTACCTTTATAGCATGGCATAAATATATAACCATGATACAATTTTATAACACTAACAAAAGACACTATACCACATACAACACACGCTTTTGGATCACACCAAAAACAACAAAAGTTAGCAATCTCTTACCATATAAGGCTGACATTTTCCATAGTTAAAAAGCAAAGGAGCCCTTGATGCGATCTCCAGTATTTCAGCAAAAGGCAAAATCCACTAATTCATTAAGGTTACAACCAAAAAACAAAACAATGATTTGAACAAGTAAAGGCAAAAGCATGTTGAAGTTAGCCACCAATTCCTCAAGTTTAGATACTATGCCCTAACCCTATAGCATGTATTGGGTTATGAGTAGTCGTCTCGTGGCTACCTTAACTCTTACATAAGTTGCATACTTATTATTATAATTATATAGAGGTAATTAGGTCATTCTAGGGTTTGTAGTTAAGTATATAAGTCAGCTTGGGAGGCATCCAAGGCATATTTAGGTATATATAGTAGTTAGTAGCTAGTTATTATCATCAGATTGAGTATTGTGTTCCTATTGAAGACTATTGGAGGAATCCCCCTCAAAGTAGATTAGGAGGTTGCTCCCATAAAGTGACATATTATTATCAAGTATGTAGAACTAATTACTATTATATTCTTCTATTGTGCACGTAGTTTTGTCACTTTAAAGCCCAAAATCAAATTTGTACTTTCAGTTCTAGAAGACCAAAGTAAGCACAATAAACACAATGCAATACAACCTATTGGAAAATATAACATATCTAAACAAGAAAAAAATAAGATATGATGTTGCAATTAGGTAGATAATTATTGATACAAGAATATCCAACACCGTTCAAGGCAACTCCCTATTTAGCACTGTCAGTTACAATTGGCACAATTCCTTTAATTAATATTGACAGTTTCATGAAATTTATTTAGTGTTATTTGAAGTGGCAGAGTGGTGCAATTAGTGGTAACGGTTAATACCAAGTTACCAACAGCAATTTCTTAAATTTGGTCTATTGAGGCATAACAAATCAGATCATAAGATTAGGTGGTTATGAGTCAAGTGACCACATAACTGAAGCTATTGTCTATTTCTGAAATTTTGCTGACAGTTTTATATCTGGTGTCAAAATTCTTGGTGGATAATGGGACATGGGTGTGTTTTCATGGTGATTTAATTTTCAAGTATGTGGTGATTCACAAATATATGCTCCATGCTTGGGAAACTTTGGGCTTTAAATTTTAAAGGGAAAGAAGTCTTGGCAAGAACAACTGTTTTCTTGCATATGGCTGTACAATTGTTCTGTAGTGTGTAGGTAGCAGCAAGCTGTAGTGTGGGTTTTGTTTTAGATTTGTGTTGTCAATCAAGTAATACCTCGATACAGAGAATGTATTGAGTCACTCAAGCTACTTTTGTCTTTAATAGTAACAAAACTATTGTTATTTATTTCTGTTAGTTTGTCAATTGTTATTTATTTCTGCTTTGGTTATCAGTCTTTCAGTAGACTTATGACATTCATCTGCATCAACTGGTATTAGAGCAAGGTCCATTCCTCAGGTTTAGTGTGTGAGAAGATCTTGCTAGTGTTGAAAAAGACATCAGCTACAAATAAATTTCAGTTGGGGTACTGGTAGATAGCGTAGGAGAGCTGGCTGCTGAAGCATCCAAATCTGTGGATTCAGCTCAACGAATGAGGGAGATCCTAGCAAGATTGGCTGCAATAGAGACAACTCAACAAGGGGAGCACATCTTGAAGATGTCACTGATGAAGAAGGTGATGTTTTGGGTTCCAATGGCGAATGTGCATGCTGCCCTAAATGCCCGTTGGCAACTTCTGTGTCTAAGGAAAGAAATCTGGGGGCTGATTCTCTTTTTTCTGGGTTGTCTTTCTGTAATACAGTTACCGATAGTTATATTATAGTATGTTAGACATATAAGGGTTGGTCACTGACTTGGGGAATGCCCCAATTTTGGTTAGGTATGAGGTTGATTTCGACAGTATATGGTCTTTGAATATGGTCAGTAGTGTCGGATAGGTGGATAGATTTGAGCTCCTTAGCTGGGAGCTATTTTTGCCAAGTTGAAGGAATGCGATACTGATGAACTCTCTGTGAATGTAATCCTTTTTTGAAAGTGATACAAGGGTGCAGCCCCATAATGCTGTACTTTAAACATCAAAAAATATACATATTAATCTGGTCCTCCATTTGATTTTAATTTAAAGTTCACGAGACTGAGGACTCTCAAACTAACTTACGATTGACAGGTAGCATGCTATAGTTCAGTCTTGGATGTGAAAAAATTCTCAGAAAGGGTCAGACACAGCTAGCCAGAGGCAGGCAATCCAAATTATCCAGGTAATCGTTAAAGCTCTGGCAATGGTAAAACCCCAGCGGTCTCACCCTTGCATACCAGGCAAAAGCGTTTCCCTCCCCCCGACCAAAGCGGAGTCCTAACTATGCACATAAGAATAGTAGTTCTCTTCTTAATTATGTCTTTTCAACTAGTTCTTAATGGAGAAAACTAGTTCAGTAAAGACGACTACATTAAAATGTTCCTGAATCTACTTTCTACTTGACAAATTTAAATAAATCCCGCAATGTAGTCTCTACCTTTTGGCTTTAGCATTTTCTTCTGTCTCTACCGTTTACACTACATTCCTTTGTACATACCATACAACAATGTAAAATACAGCTACCAATGTATCAGATAACTGATAATAGAAGTCTTATAAACTTAACCTGATGCGGCCAAAACAACACCCTCCACAAGAATCAGGATTCCAAGGGCAGCCCAAGTAATAAGAAAAGCACCCTCATTCTGTTCAATTTTTGGATCTCCCTGGGGAACTGAAAATGGCTTTTCTAGAGGAATCCTACGAATTACGGGGCCGCTGCTCGTTCTCTCCTTGTTTTCCTTACCCCCATTACTACCTTTCTTTCTCACTGAGGCTGGCGATTTTGATTTAGGTGACCCAAATCCCTTACCACCTTTGGACATAGACTTCTTTTGGGTTTTTTCCTCCGCGGAGACGGTCTTTTCCTTCTCCTCTTCTCCCACGACTTCATTGCTTGCCATGATTTTCCATTTCCTGTAGAATCCATATGAATTCGGTATCACTCTGTTTGAACAGGGTGTGAAGCAACTTGATTTGGATATTCTTAAAAGTCTTTGATGTAATCTGGTATTAGAATTAGTAGCATCTGTAGAGCACAGAACCCCTTCAGACAGGCGAGGTTGAATAGAAACACTGAGATACGTAATGGGCATTGCAGTAACCTTGAGGACTGCCCAGCCAATTAAAGACATTGCCCGGGTTGAAGCACGGGTTCCAGATACTAACCTACTTTGGCCATGGTTTTAAATCTTTAACTTCCTGGCTTTGTTCTTTTGTTGTTTCTACAATCCAAGCCTATCCAATTGAGATATTAGTATTTGCTCCCGCTAAAACTGTCCTCGAAGGCGCACCGAATCCTGAGAAATCAATCAATTAGTAAATTTTATATTAAACACACTTTCATATAGGGGTGGGGTACCACTAGCTAATTTCGGGTACCTAATTAGGTTCTCATAACCATTAGCTAATTTCAGGTATCTCCCCGTTTGGTTGAGGAATTAGAATTTGATTCAAAATTTGACGATCTCAAAATAAGGTTTTGAAATTTTGGTTTTGTGTATTCAAAAGATAGTTTGGATCTTTTGGTTGACCTGGAAAATGACTGAGACAATCCATCTTCTGCGTTTGGTTGCCAATTCCACAAAAAACCCAAAACCCAAAAGATAATTTCAAATTCTAGCTTTAAGACATATGGTCGATTCTAGAATATCCATTCGTGACCAAGAAAATTTGTCAATAAATAATCCAATATAGATGTACATAAATGTACCAAGAATAAACCAATATAAATTTGAAGCATTTTCTGCCTTGTTTAGGTGCAGATTTTGTTGAATCTTGTGGACAATTTTTTTTCCGAGGTTTTATTCATTTCCTGCAATTCTTGTTTCATGAATGCAACAATTTAGTCATCTCACTAGGTATTTGTGGATAATCATTAGTATTCTTTCCACATTAATTTTCGGGTGTGGGCAAGTTTTCAATTCCATGTTCATGCATTACATGACGAGTATAAACTTTGTCAACCTTCGGATATTGTGCTCAGTTACTTGACAAGGTTTGGGAATGTCGAGCAAACAGAGAGATATTTTTACCATGGGATTACTGTCATATTGCACGGTAATCTCGTCATTTTCATGACTACTAAACACAATAAGTTTGAACAGATCATTCTGCCTCTGGTGAAAGTGGAATACTAGTGAAGTGGGTACGATGGAAAACTTCACAAAAACCCAAAACCTAGAAGATGATTTCAAATTCCACCTATTGGGTGGGAAGATAGTGCCGCCGATTTTGTTGCCTAAACCGAATTTTGATCTCCAAAACCCAAATTGCAGTTTAGCGTCCCAAACGACAGATTTGGCAAAAAAGCAGAACTTCCGCACCCAATTCCACCCCAATTCCACTAACCAAATAGGGCCTAAGTTCTTAAACTGTTATCAGAATAAGTAATTAGATTTTGATGATCTTTGTGTTATTTATATATGGGTGGCTGCAAGAAGTTGGGTGCCAATTTTTGGCAAAAAGTGGAAGAGTTTTTTCTATTTTTCAAAATTCATGTCAATTGATGTCAAAAATTGAGGCACTTAGAGATTGAATCTCAAAAAACTTCACTAATAGAAATTATAGTACTCGGAGTTAGCTTTTCAAATATGTAATTTATTTCAATACCCACATTGTATAAATTAATTTTGGTAGGCATATTTAAAAACTACTTTTTCAGAATGCTTGTTTCAGGACCATACCTCACCCGTGTACGGCCACCCTTTTTTGACACAAATAAATCAATATATGTTAATCCTTTTTAGGAAAGATACCTAAGACACTATAGATTGATGAGTATATTTTTCCTTTTTTTTTTTTGTATATATTTTTTTTAATTGATTTTTAAATGACAATAAAGTATATTTTCAAAACCTCTAGTGTACGGCCACCATAATTTGATGAAATGTTCATATTTTTCAAAAACAAAAAAATTTATCTTGAAAAGAATAGAATGTAGATTGATGCCATATAATTTTTTTTTGCAGAAACCTTAAAACAAAAAAATTATTAAAAGTTTAGTAAACCTCTATGTTTCACATTTTCATACCTTTTGCTATTGATAAATATAGGAAAAATAGTAAAATTTATTATATCGTCAAAAAATTTACATTTATAGAATCAGGACAATGAAATCTATAATGGGTTTTCGTTTCATCAAAAAATTCAAATTGAAAGACGCTCAAAAAATTCGTTGAAGACAGAAAATTAATGTTAAAATAACTTAGTCAAATTTGTGGAGGTGAAGACATAGGGTCGGTGGGACCAAGCCTAAATCATGCCTATCCCGTACCAAAAACCCAGGCAAGTTCAGTTTTCCCGCCCCAAGCTTTTAGAAACGGGTGCCCAATTTGAAATTTTAAAAAACGGGTGCCCGTTTCAAAAGTGACCGTTAACAAAACAGGCACCCGTTTTGTTAAAAAATGGGTGCCCATTTCTAATGAGTCCGTTGGAAAATGACAGGTGCAGAAGTATAGAGGTCCAATGATTGAATCATTATTCAATCATTGTGCGACTGTACCCGTGCGCAGACAGAATGTTTTAATTAATTTAGACCTGGTTTTGTCTTGTTCTGGATTTGACACTTGTTGGATTAAAAATTCATCTAGATATGGGATCAAAGCAACGTAGAAAGAGACAAAGGATAGAAAATAAAGAAAAGGAAGAAAAACGTCAAAGAGAAAGAAGAGCAATAATTAGAGAGGGTAGTAATGCCGGAGCTTCGAGTTCAACAGTAGCTTTAAAGGAAGAGAGCATTGAGAACACTGTAATGGATGAAGAGCCAGAAGAAGGAAATACAAATCAAGAAAATCCAGGTGCATCTACTAACCCAGTATTGGGTACTGGTATGTCTTCACAACCCTGCATATATTCTGAAAATGAAATTCATGATTTTTTTCAAGCAGGCTACGAAATAAATGATTTGGATTTTATTCATGGAAGTACAGTAAGAAATGAAAGTCAAACACCAGTCCAAATAACTAGTCCAAATAAAACATGTCCATAAAACATACATCATTGGTCCAAATAAAACAAGTTCATATATAACAAGTCCATAAAACATGTGAATAGTCCAAATATAACAAGTCCATAAAACATGTGATTAGTCCAAATATAACAGGTCCATAAAACATGTGGTCATAGTCCATATAACATCTAGAAATAGTCCATATAACATCTGAATAGTCCATATAACATGAAAACACAAGTAACATCTAAGAGCCTAGATCGCCCATCTGATCTGCCGTCCTCTTCACTCCACGTGAAGAGGACAGAGATGTATCATCATGTTGTACACCATCAAGTGACTGTAAACATAAATTATGAAGAGATAACATAAGAAGTGGGTTTAAACAAATAATTCACTTACAAACAAAATAAATATTGAATATACATATATCAAATAAATTACCGTGGAACCCTGCTGAGTAGTTTCCTCTGTGGGAGGAGGACCTGGAGTAAAAAATGTCATTGTGGTAATGTCCTGTACAAAACAAATTGCAAATTTATTAGAATAATATTCCCTAAAAATGACATGTGCATCATGATTCAAAAATATTGGAATTTAATATATTAATAACTATGACCTCAAAGGATGATGAGGCCTGCATCTGGCTGGGTCCTACACCATGACCACGTGAAACTATACTCAGTAATGGTTCCGAGGGTACATCAATAGGGAATGATGTGGCGAAGGCCTACATAATTGTAAAAAATATAAGTGAATTAGAATATACGCATAAATACGTGAGCATGTATAAATAGTTAAATTCAAATTAAAATGCAATATACATACAAGCGGTATATGGGGAGTGTCCTCTGTGACCAATGGCAGAGTACCCATCGAACTGCTGCCAGGGTGGTATGAAGTGTGACCCTACAATATATATTTTGAAAACAAACATTATTAAAGTAAAGTTTCAACAGTAAATATTTCTAGGGGTCGAATAGACATGATAAAAACACATACAGTGAAAGGTGCACCAACATCTGAAGCAGTCGAATGGACATGGTGACGGTCCATGGATGTCATGGTCTCCTCTGCCCCCTGTCCAACAAAAACAACATATTTTGGTTGATATGGTTTGTGTGTCTGTACATATATATGTAGACAAAATATTTTATCACTATTATATAGATTACCTCTACGTTAGATAAATCCGCTGCGTATAGAAGGTCAAGAAATGATGACAACTCGGCAGGTCGATCCTCTGTGTCATCATATCCTCCATGTGCGCCCTCTGCATCATCAAATCCATCATCTGGCCCCTCACTCTATGGACCAGTACATATGTCCCCACAGCTGGTGCAAACATGTGCTATGCTCTGGGGTGCCTTAGCCATCCTGAACTGCTCAGCTAAATCACCTGAAAGGGTGCTCAATGAACCAAGAGCAGAGGTGACTGCTCGGTGGTGTACTGGCACTGGAATCATAGGAGCCGGATAAGAAACAAGGGGCTCCTCATGTGGACGATTTCTGACTCTATCACTTAGCTTCGCCCCAGGCCTGTCCTGAGGCATGCCTCTACCGACCCCCTGAAATGCTCTCATGTCAAAATAATTGGGTTTTTTACCCAATTCAAACTTAGCCCACAATTTTCTCAAAAAGTACATGGGGACCTCATGATTTGCGTGTGGTGGATGGTCAAATACCATCCACCACCGCTCCCAAAAGTGCTGTGAAATCAACGGGTGCTTGCACCAGCAAATAGATATTCTTGTTTTTTTGGGGTTTATTTCTTCACCTGTTTTCGGATTCTTAAACCACTGAGCAAAATCTGCTTTGGTGATTTTAAGATCCTTCACCTCTTTATAGGTGAGTCCATCAGCATAGAATGTTCTCATGGAATCTCTCCATGAGCGATAACTGTCCAACTCATCATCGAGAGACTGGACAGAAACTACTATGCCTTACATAGTATCTGCAAGGCATAGTAGATGTGCGGAGGGGTGGGGATCATGTCTAACCATCTCAATGTCCCTGACAATAGAGGCGATATTACGCCTCATGTCCTCTCTAAGCTGCTCTGCGGTACAAGGAGGTGGGGGTGGTGGTGGTGGGGGCTGACCTCTTGAATGCTCGTCCATCATGTGTAAACTGTACATATATAAAGTATTTGAACGTGTTAATGAAAAGTATTTAAACACATGAATAATCTAAACATATATATCTCTATCTTCACATGTACACATTTATAAAGTATTTGAAAATGTAAATGAAAAGTATTTAAACACATGCATAATATATTAGGTCTTAAGGGTGATAGTAGGTCCTATTACGTCTTACGAGTACATACTCTAGCTCCTATTAGGTCTAAAGGGTACATAATAGGTCCTATTAGGTATTAAGGTTACATACTAGGTCTTAAGGGTCATATTAGGTCTTAAGGGTACATACTAAGTCTTAAGGGTCATATTAGGTTTTAAGGGTACATACTAGGGTTTAAGGTTCATATTAGGTCTTATTAGGTCCTATTAGATACTATTAAGGGGTTATATTATGTATATATTAGGTCCTATAAAGAGAGTTTACTTTGTAAATGTTTATTTCTTTTCAATAAGGTTATATTTTATATTGATTTAGTTGGTTTGTTAATATAATATTCTAAACTTGCTACAGTGTCTTTGTTTAAAGATATATAATGTATTCCTTTATTGGTCAATTTGAAAATAATTACTTTTTAGTACATTGAACATGACGAGAGAGGAGACAGAGAGAAGAAAGTTCAAGGGAGAGAGATGAGATAGCGGAGAGAGGAAAGACCTAAGAGAGGACGTGAGGAGAGAGGAGAGAGAGAGAGATCAGAGAGAGGAGCGAGCAAGTGAGGAGAGAGAGAGAGAGAGTTCAAGGGAGAGAGATGAGACAAAGAGAGAGGAGAGAGAGAGAAGAGAGTTAAACAGAGAGAGATAAGAGAAAGAGAGAGGAGAGAGAACACGGTCAGAGAGGAGAGAACATTAGGTTTTCGTTTACAATTGTCTACATTTTAGGTTTTCGTAAATACAATTTTATACATTCTAAGTTTTCGTTTTCAGTTTTTAACAAATACATGATTTCTAAACAAATTGAAAAGTAAATTAAAACATAAATAAATGAAAAACTATAAACATACATTCATTTTTAAAATAAATTCGTATAATGCTATTTAAAAACAAAAATTAACTTTTTATATGTTTTAGGTTTTCGTTTACAATTTTAAATATGTTTTCAGTTTTCTACGTTTTAGATTTTCGTTTTCAGTTTCGTTTTAGGTTTTATTTTCAATTTCATTTTAGGTTTTCATTTTTTATTTCATTTTAAGTTTTTGTTTTTTGTTTTCATTTTCGGTTTCATTTTAAGTTTTCGTTTTCAGTTTTCTACGTTTTAGGTTTTCATTTTCAATTTCGTTTTAGGTTTTCATTTTCAGTTTCATTTTAAGTTTTTGTTTTCAGTTTCATTTTTAGTTTTTGTTTTCAGTTTTCTACGTTTTAGGTTTTCTTTTTCAGTTTCATTTTCGGTTTTCCATGTTTTAGGTTTTCATTTTCAATTTTCTCTATTTTAAGTTTTTGTTTTCAATTTTCTACTGTTCAGGTTTTTGTTTTCTACTTTCTTATGTTTTAGGTTAAATTGTTTTCAATTGCACATTATTTCTAAACAAATCGAATAACAAATAAAAACATACATTTCATAATCTAAGAAAATACATTCATTTTTAAAACGCAATCTTAAATAGCTATTTAAAACTAAAATTTAACATTTTATTACTGAAAATGAACACGAAAAATAAAATAAAACAAGTCAAAATGATAAATACGTACCTGGAACTCGAAAAAATGTGTTTGTGGGGTCGGCAGGCATCTAACAATCGGGTAGGCGATGTTGAAAAATTGTAGATCCCGTTCTCCTGTCGCTAGAAAATGACAGGATACGCTGTCAAAAAAAAAATAAATACTTTTCAAAAATGAGCACCCATTTTTTGTCAAATTGGGTGCTCATTTTGGCTCGGTTGACCGAACCAAAACGGGCACCCGTTTTATTAAAGATCGGAGTGCCGAACCAAAACGGGCAACCGATTTGGAAAGAAACGGGTGCCCGTTTCTAGCGGTGCATTTTTCCAAGTCGCGGACTTCCGTGGAATTGGCACCCAACTTTTTGCACATACCCATATGTGACATAAGTGAGCTTATAGTTATTGTTTTGACTTTTGGACAATTACAATGAATGTTTTGGGATTCTTGTGATATTTCTATCAAGATTCAATTAGTTTTCAAGTCAAACTCGTTGATCCGCATTTCATGAGTAGTGGTTCACAAGAAGTCATGTCTCATGAAAATAAATGAAATACTTAGCACTCGTTGTATATAGGTGATGCTCACAAAGGCAAAGCATCGAACTTTTCGAGAGGTCATACATCTTTGTACTACTACAACTCAAGCACGCTCAACCATGGAATTTCTTCCAAGGTTAATCCCACTTAGCTTGCTACCCTATTTGTAAAACCTTCAACAAGTGTTGTGCTTTATGAACCATTGATTATAGAGCCCCTTAAGTTGGGGAAGTATTAAGATGGGTGACCTTTGAGAAAGGTTCAATGCTTCCCCTCTGTGAGCATCACCTAGATGCAATGAATGTTAAGTGTTTCATTCATTCTTATGAGACATGAGTTCTTATGAACCACTACTCATGAAATATGGGTCAATGAGTTTGACTTGAAAACTACACAATTGAATCTTGATAGCAATATCGCAATTTGACTTGTTATGGAAAATCCTCCTACTTATCAGTTGTGGATTCATTATGCATGCAAGGGTCAAAAATAGTCATTCTGAGTTGACATCCCATGCACATTCCCTATTGCCCTATTAGTTTCTTACTTTGACCACCACAAAATTTTCACAATTGATTCAATTCTTATGCACAAATGCCCCAAAATTTGGGCACTGTTGGTATCAATAAAGTTGCACAATTAGTATGCTTACTTTTTATTCCTAGCTTTTGGGTATAGTAATAGATCTTTTGGCCCACTAGATGATTTTGTGAGTAGATTAATCAAGTTTTAAGAGTTTTAAAACACTTTTGAGAAAATGATTGAGAAGTGGCCAAGCACTCAAAATTCCTCTCCTCTTCATTTAATTTTTTTCATCTCAATGATAGAAGTAAACTTGAAGTTAAAAAGTATTTCATATTGTATACACTTAAATTTGAATTAAAAAATTAATTAAATATCTATTATTTAATTAATGGTCGTTCTACTATTACTAAATAAAGTCTTCAATTCATTTTAATTCATCTTATCCTATTCTTCTAAACCTAAGTCCTCCAAATACCATTATTAAATGTTTTCTAAAAATTATCTAATTACCCTATCATCACATGACTAAGTCTTCTTACTCACCTACCACCTCACCCTTGGCTAAAGAAATCAATTTATTTCATTTTTAAATTAGCCTATTTATCCTCAACTATGTGTCCATATTCATAAGAGGAGCAAAGGATTATGTGGTCTAATGAGACTTAGTCTCATGGCTACATGTCATCGTAGGACTACGTCTATGCCACCTTTCCTACTAAGTAGTGGCTTGTCTCTCCACCTCACTTGGTCTATGGTAGGGACACTTGTACAAAGAGTCCTACCTTGGAATATTTCTTTCGTTCATACTCTCATGAGTCATAGAGAGACACTTGACAAGTGTCTCTCCTTCCCACATAACCCTCTACATTGTCATTATAGGAGGAACATTTCCTATATTCCCTCTCTCACAATCCAACTAATTCCTATTCCTTCTCAACTTTGTTAACCAATTCAACCTCAACCATTCCTTTCTCCAAGATTCAATATTAGCCCTAAGATCTTGCCATGTGGGAGTTTGGTTTGTAGAAGCCTATAAAAGGAATGCTTTAGGTTGTCATTTAAAGCTAATAAGCATTCTAGTATTTTGATATATATAGAGCATTTTAAGAGCCATTTAACATTATTAAGGTGTGTCTTTGGCTTATTAGTTGATCATATAGGGGCATAGCTATCATCATTAGTCATTTGAGATCATCATAAATTCACTATCAATCCATCTAGCATCATTAGTTTTGAGCATTTTAGGATCTTAGATTCATCCTAGTCTACATTATCACCACTATTGCAATCCTTTGAAGTCATTTTAGGAGTTGGTTCAAGTTCTGAGAGCTCATCATCTTGCTAGAAATTCAAAGAGAAGGAGGTCAATGAAATAAAGCTACAAGGAGTAAGGTAAAAAGGGTAATTGATCATTTTATTTTTACTTCTTCATGTTTCAATGAGTGTTCTTGTAGAAAGATAGGATTTTCATTTTATGTAGTGGTATAACTATTGAATTCTACTATTTTGCATTCTAGAAGCACACATTTTGGCACCCATCGTGGGTCCTTGCCCCATATTTGACAAAGTTTTTAAATTTTTTGTACGCGCAAGGAGTTACAAGTCATATCTACACATTTGTTCACCAATAGTGGCACATTTGTTTCATTTTTGTGCATCCATTACAGAGACGAGATTTTCATAGAAACAAGATTATTTGGCTTTATCTTATATTTTCTAACATTTCTTGTTTCTATGCATCTATTAACTTTTTATGCACATTTATTATTTTATGTATGTGCATATATTGTATTATGTTTCTCATTTACAATAATTTTTTGTGCATATGACCTTTTATCCTTCACTTTTGTGACATCATGTTGCACATACATTATCATCTCTGGTGCATGGAGGAATTGTGTTTAGGACTTGGGATTTAGTTGCATTTTCATTTTTGAATTTTTGGACTAACATTGCATTGCAAGTACAGACTCAAAACTAATTTCAAACTAGCTCATCTTTCTTTAGGGCTTTAAAATGAATTAGTCTCATCTTTCTTTTGGATTTGAAAATCATTTTCTAACCTACAAACTAGTTCATATTTTGATTTTGGGTTTAAAATAAATTAGTTCTATTTTTTCATTTTTGTTTTAAAACAAACATCTAACCTACAATCTATATTAGGACTTTATCTTTCTTTTTGGGTTTAAAGTTGACAACTAACCAACAATCTAGTGTAGTTGCACATTTTCATTTGGGCTTTTAAAAATAATTGTGTGTTTTATGTCTTATACATTTGCATTCATAGAGTGGACCAATCGTTAACACGCACTATCATCTCCCCTTTCTCTCATGGTATTAGGTGCAAGAGAAAAGTGTTAACAATGCTAACTTTTTCTTTTTTAGGTAGAGGGTATGCCTCTCGAGTTGCCTTAGTTTGGTCAGTGAGAGGAAACGACCCAAGAGATAATGGGCTAAGGCCAAGCTCTTCCAAATCGCTATATAAATTTGTAATTGAGACAAAAGTTTCAATTAACGGGAAGTGGTGCATGCGAGTTTTCCCCAAACATCTTTAAGATGCATAAAGCCCTTGTTCTAAGGGTTTAAAAACCTCTTGAGGGAGTTTATCATTGCATCCTCTGAACTAGTTGCCCTTACTAAATAGCCACTTGTTTTAATTTTCCAATAAACTTCTACAAGTTGACGTTGGGTATGTGAGACGTGCTACCTAAAGACACCCCTCATGTATCTCTTAATTTGAGATAGAAAAATTATTAAAAAATTTGAATCTTCAGAAAATCAATGCTTTGTGCACCAAGAAGTGTGTATCGTGGAGAGGAGCTAGTATTAGTAAAGCATATATCTATCCAATTAAGTAAGATTTTTTATTGTAAGGGGATTCGATAAGTACTATATTATCCTAGTCTAGGTTGTATATTGTGTGTTTGCATCTTAAACTTTTAGTCAAAATTTTCAGGAAAACAACATTTATGTCTACATTATTTGTATATTTTCTTGTCAAAATCATTTAATTTTTTTTTAGAAAATTAAAAACAAAAGTCTAAAAAATTAACACAGAAAAATTGTTGTGCATACATTGAATAATTGTGTGCATTCATACTTATGTGTTGTGCATTTTTCTTGTTGTGATGCACGTACATTGTTGCACATCTATGATGGAATACAAAGACCTCATTTTTGGAAAACAACAACAACAATTGTGGATACCCATTGTAGCTAACTGTCTATTCCTATAGTCCAAAAATTAGTAGAAAATCATAAAAAATATAGTTTGAATGCTTACCGCAAAGATTACCATTCGACATCCACAACATACATTCCAGTTTCAACCATGGGATCTCCCTAAATTTCTTGTAGCGATCAACATTCTTCCTAAAAATACTAGTGAGTTTCATTATCAGGATCAATCAACCTCAAACTTAGATACTTATCTAAAAACATTCTTGATAGGTATAGTCTAATCATAGTGAGATACCATTTCTACTATTAACTTTCTTTAGAGAGTGTCATAAAGCAACCAAGAGGTCACAAACCAACACTTGAAAATATCCTAGTAGTCTCATCCAACTTTCATCCAACTTCCAACAAACTAACTTGCATGGTAATTCAAACAAGATCACAAAAACAAAAGGAAAATGAACAATAAGCAACAATGGAACAACTTAATGATGATAAGAACCCATTTGCTAAGGTTCCAAAATGGTATTCAATATCACAACCTCAAGATGATGATCCTACTAAATAACAAATTAAGGAGTATCAACAAGACCCTAGATTCCACGAGTTTTTTTAAAAAGGGTCTTAGATAGGGATAAGGAGAAATATTTTCTCGTGCTTGCACATCAAGTTGTCAAGTTACATTCTGATTTTGATGTATCTATTCAGGGGGAAAATGACATTAATGAGTCTAACAATGCAAGCTAGGTATATCAATACAACCTAGGTTAGATTAGCAAAACCCAAAGGTGATAAGGGACGCCTATACTAAACCCAAGTTATACCATGGAAGTACACTAGGAAGGAGGAGCTACCACCAGGTGAAGAGGCCATGGAGACAGAGGGCAGGGAGTATGTGCTGATAGTGGGTGGTGCAACGGATGAGACACCACCATCTCCCATAGCAGCCAGGCCCCTACAATCCCGATCAACACATAGTCAAGAGGAGATGACCTCGTCCCGGACAAGGAAAGAAGAGCAAGGGGAGTCTAGCTAGCTGCCACCCACAACACCCCACTGAGACACAGATCCTATCTTCTGTGAGGGAGATCTAGGTATGAACAAGTTTAGAATAAGTACAAAAAATATGAATATGTGATAAATGATAAACTAAAAATGTGATATGTAGCTAGCTTAGAGGAGTGGAGATCCTTCGTGAGAGATAAACTGATGGGAATGGTCATGTCATCAAGGATTACTTCCACCTCCTGAGTCTTCTATGAGGGGGTGTGAGATCCTGGGAGGCATATGGATATCTTCGCGCTAGAAATGGTGGAGCTACAGTTGCTGGCAAAGAGGGTGGAGTAGTTAGAGTGTGATTTATAGAAGTAGTGGCACATATCTCATAATTAGTTAGAGAGGAGCTCATCCCAGAGCCATACCTTTACCTCGACTAGACATAGAGCAACATCGTCATCTTGACCTAGATCTGAGAGATCCGACTCTCATCGTCCTATGGATGACGCTTGATGTACTATTTTGATATCAGACACATTTTGTTTAGTGCCTTCTTTGTATACCAAAACATCTTTTTATATATATAATGGACTTACATGTTTACTATCTCTTTTTATTATTCCTATGATTAATCTATGATTAATAACATAAGGAATTTAACGGAAGAAACATAATTATAGACTAGTTCATTTCCCTCACTCTTCTCTTCAAATGCCCATGAGCTATAATCTAGATTAATATTAAGGAAGCCAATTTAAATATTGTTTGGGGTGTAACTATTGATGGATGGCTTCATTCTCTAAATGGCGAGGTTTAATTTTGAAATTATTATAAAGTTTGGCATATTGTTGTGGCTCTAGATTGTATGTCGGAAAGGATTATATTTTATTCATATCTTTATTGAATTTGTAAATTAATATTTTTCGTGAGTAAAAACATTGCCCTGAAGAAATAATAAAATTGTGAGAAGTAATTTTGAAGTTCAAAATAAACCATAAGATTGTGGGATATAGCTATTTCCACATCAAGATAATAGAAATATTGATCGGGCATTTGGTATTAAAATAGGAAGCTCGTGGATTATAGATTAGTCTTCTTGTGAGGCTCTTCAATCCATTCTTCATCTTGTTCAACTCCTACACCATTTGCCTTGTCATCTTGTTCTGTATAAGTAGCTGCTATAAAAGACCAAATTTTCTTCAATATAATCATGATCACTATTTGGAGGATCTATATCATTTCCAATTCAAATAGTAATATTTCATGAACCATGTCAACACCTACCTCAAACAAGGGGTTATCAATCAACCTCAAGAATTTACCTTTACTATCAACATAATT